>QNGE01001409.1:14394-58972 GCA_008508345.1 Paragonimus westermani | reverse complement strand
TATATATATATATATATATATATATATATATATATCGGTTCACTAGTTCGGATAGCATCTGAATCCCAAGGTGGGGGGGCAATTACAACTCAGGTCACTTTGTGTATAGCATGGTTTGGTTTGCTCACCTGCCTAGCTACCTCATGGACTGATGCTATTGAGTCATTCGAATCAGTGTTGTAACAAAACTTCTGTAGGCATATATAAGGTTCGCCACACAATTATCCCCGACAGACTCGATGGCATCAGTCTGTAAATTAGTGAAGAATAGAATGCCTCTAGTTTTACACCTTTGCGTGAGAAATGCTCGTCGACCTTAGTTTAAGGATGCTCGGTTCTTGATGCACAGAAAGAACTAGTCATCGCAAAACGTAAAAATGTGTTGGGCAGCGTTTAATTGAATGTGTGAATCACGTGTAAAGATGTTGTCAGGAGAGGACCCAGAAGAGCACCTTCTCTCCTCAACTTGACCTCCCGCTTTTGCGCCAACGGTTTCATTTGTCAATTTACCCTTCTATTTGTGCGAACGAAGGCGACGAAAATTTAGCAGTATAAACACAAACAAATTCAGCATTATTTCGCACTTTTGGTAGAAATTGATTTGTGGTACCTTCAGCTTACAACCAGACCTGAAGTTACGTACGCTGCCGCGCAAACAGACTGGCATCCAATGGTTAGAAATTTTATGACAGACGTTACAGTAAGAAACGTTTTCACAACTGAAGTTGTTCAAATGCTTACCAGCAGGTGCCTTTAATATTGTTTTCATCTCGGTATGACTATGTGAGTAGAAAATATATATCCAGATCGATTTTTCAATCGGAGAAGGTACTGCGGCCTAGGTTAATGATCCGGACATTGGTAGTATGGTAATTGGTCCAACACACAAAGCCTGCTCGTGGATGAGACTGTGCAAGTCGGCTGCCATTTTGGCCGATCTGAAGTAACAATTTCAGCCACTAGTTCACATGTAACGCCCAACAATCTGACCAAAAGTTCTACCATTTCAAACCGTTACTGATAGTAATGGCAACGTTGGATAGCTAAGAAAAATTAGAAGGTAAAAACGACTAAAATGGATGGAGTCGTCGCTAGGTAACTGATCAAAAATAGTGTGTTTGCAGGCAGGAAGTTGAATGCCGCACATTTCCGCGTATTACACCGTTCACAGCTGACAACTTGAGTGATGACAAAGACCCAAACCGGGTAGGTGAAACCCATCCACTTAACTTGATGGAACAGTGAACGCTTTCAAAATTGGTGACCACTGGGTGTTGGACTGCCACGTGGAGGTACCCAGCTGGTGGTGGTCTCAGTATATGAAGGTCGGTTCAGTAAACACTCAACTTGCACACAAAGTACGCGGTAAAACCTATGGAAACAGTTCAGCATGACAAATGGAAGAATAGGTCGCTCATATTGAGCGTTCCGAAATATGTGCTATCGTACATCGCGTTGTTCTGGTGACCATCCCACTTGATATGGGCTAGCTGATAAATACAAAGAGGAGCAACCACGGAAAATCTGTTCATATCTTCATCTCGAACAGGCCACGTTTCCCATGCATAGAGTAAAATTGTTCATTCGTGAGAAGTGTACGCCCTTAAGTTAAACGACTACCAGACATCTCGACGTCACAGGTGACACAAGTTGGGAAAGACAAAAGGTGCTTTTGCTAGCCCCGCTGACATCCGACCACTATCACCGCTTGCTGATCAGTTAATGCTGTCCAAATATGTGAAACTTCCCGCAATCACAAGCGCACTATCTGCAATGAAGAACACAGGAGCGGGAATACCCCAGTCTCGAAGCGACAATTTGTGCTTTGCAGGTGCAAGGCGCGTTCCCTACAAACCATCCCAGACGTTCACCTTGTTCAACATAGACTTTTTGTTTTCGGCACTCAGGCTGAACAAGTCCGTATGGTCTGCATATTCCATGTGCGTCAATCTAGTGTCAGGAGAAAACTTGACATCAAGCTCTCTGGATTCTTTGACGGCTCTTTCCCATGACAAATTTGAGTAGGAAGTCAGGTATCTGATACCGTTGACGAACACCACCAGAAGTGCTGGGTACCGGGGTTTACAGAAAGAGCATACAATGATGTTAACGGATTCGTGTATTGTTCGAAACATTCTCAATAAGAAGGGCAGTTTCAGAGAACTTTACAAGCAACCGATTTCGAAGCAGCCTTTGGAGCTAAAACGTTCACGGTCGTTGGCTTCTTGCAACAGCATCAATACCTCAGCACTTTTGCATTTTGTACTGTGGTGAAAGATTTAAGTTAGGGGCATTGGATGCGTAATGATTTTTTTTAAGTGGCATGATTTCGGAAACCTCAGCGATATGTTGCGTTCTGTTTGGAACTCCTTGTGGTGTGTTTTGTGCACACAATATGCAGCTCGAATTGCCTTACCACGATATGCCCAGCGTTTTTTTTACTTTCTATTTCATCCTATATCAACGAACGTGGAGGGCGTTTCGGATTTGTTCGATGATGTGTCCTCAGGTTGTGAAAGTGATTTTGACAATTTCGTTTGACTTTTTAGGTCTTCCATTTCAAACTGCGTCTAGATTAACACTGGGTTTTGTCTGACCTGTTGGACTTGTTTCTAGAGTGCGGTTGGTTTCACGGGTCTGCCAATAAAGGTTTTGAGTAAAGCGGTATAAATTTTAGCTCGTTCTCTAGAGCACTGCAGACTTCATGTGTAGTTTTGGTTAGATGGGCTTTGGATTCCGCTGATATGTGGGAAGCGTGAAGCTCTCCAAACCTGTGCTTTTGCTCACGTTATCTTTTGGTGAATATTACATCAAATACTATCGTCTGCTAATCACTCTAGCTGAATACCTGATAAAGTTTCAGTTTAAGATTTTCCTCTGGTGTGCGAAGGTAATAAACGGGTCCGAACGCTGATCTCTGTCGAGTACTGTGTGTATTCTAGGAATAAATTGAACGATGGCGATGTATCTTCAGCGGACTGGAAGCAACTACTAAACTGACTGGTGGCAAATTGATAGTAGTCGGTGCATCCACGTTTCATTATCTTTTTATTGTTGTTATACCGATACCCTTTATGTTGTCACCCATCCTCAGATCGCCTTTCTTTTTTGATAACTTACTGCGCGTTAGTGGTTGTAAATCAATAGCGCTTCGGAGAAAACGCCTTTTTAATGTCATTGCAGGGAAGCTGTCTCGATTTCACCCTCCGGTATACATTAGTGGATTTTAATAGTTCTTCAAGCAACTTACCGTTAGTCACTAT
The DNA here is from genome assembly GCA_008508345.1 of Paragonimus westermani. Lineage (NCBI taxonomy): Eukaryota > Metazoa > Platyhelminthes > Trematoda > Plagiorchiida > Troglotrematidae > Paragonimus > Paragonimus westermani. Next base: position 55,709 of record QNGE01001409.1, on the reverse strand, counting down.
TAGTCACTACCCCCAAGGGGTTAGGCGTTTGCAAACTGAAAGGGATTTCTTGTATGCAGCCAACGAAATCGAACGTATCGCAGTAATAAGGTGGTAATCGCCTTCTAAATGAGTTCAGACAGTTGCATTTACTGCTGTTAATTGTTGAGTCCGGTTTATCTTATCAATCACCGGACGAATTGTCAGGTTTATATACTTCTAGTAACTTATACCAGTGAAGCCTAATAAAACCTTATTGTCCTATTCGCTCATATGTCACTTTAGACAGCAACTTATCGTGGTTTGGTGACAAAGTATCAGGTAGACTGACCTTCAACAAGACAGTCCCGTTCGTCTTGCTCACAACTCTACCGATTTACTTTTGAATTTTAAGTGAAAATTTCACATTTTTAATGTTATCCTTTTTATTTGCAGTAGAAATCTTAACGTGTTAGTCCGGTCAGATACGGATACTAGCCATATTCCATTGAAATTTCTTGAACGTGCACACATGCTTAATGGTCAGAGACCTGTTCCTCCTCAATATGGATTTATAGTATAACCGTTAGCGTTCACTTATTGTACTATAACGGCGGGTGGGTCTCAGAATTTTCGAATCCTCTCCTCTCTCGGGTATTGTTATTGTGGGATTACTTGTCTTTACACTGGGTCAATCTGCCATCAGTCGGTTTATTGTGGTATACACGTTTAACCGGGTTAAAATCGGCTGAAAAGGTGGCCTCAGTAACGCTTGAACCGTTTTCGACTTCAAAGTGTTTTTGGCTTTTTGGTTGACTCGGGGCGCTGCGTTATCTTTGCAAGCTTCCGTCATTTCAGTAACTACCTGCAAAACTTAGATGGGTTTATGGGTACGCTGTCATCATTCTCATGGTTTCCGTGACCACCTTGCTGACAGACCTTAATCCAAATCTGAGTCCGCTGGGACACGACTAAACCTCTAACAGAGATGTCTTCGAACACCTTGTAGAAAGTAGACATTGAGTGAAGAGTTATGAAGCCATACATATGATTTATCGCCCGTCAAACGACTCACTGAGACTTTTGAAATCAAGATACTTGAACCTACTTTCTGTCCATTTGTCTCTGGCAATAGTCTCAAATCGGTCGGGTTAATGGGCAACTTGTGACGTTTAGTCCGCGGACGCTCTGAACCTAATAGACCAATCAAGCTGCTAAAACTAGTGGACAAGTAATCTAACTCGCCACACTTATTGTGGTTGTCAAATGGATCTACCAGTTTTGGTATTGATATGTTCGCCGAGCTTGGCATTTAGGTTGCAAACGTTTCATCACCAGACGAACATATCAATACCAAAACCATCAACCCGAGCTACAAACAACACCACCACTGTTCCCAACCATCAGGATCTACCAGTGTTCACTATATGTATAGGCACAATAGCTTAAAGGTGTATGTAAAAAAATGCGCTGGCGTCTTGTTCTGCATTTTGTCTACCATCGGGCTGGTGTAGAAATGTCGTTTTGTACCGCCCACATTTTTATCTGTTTAATTCCGTAGAACCTCTATGATGGAAGAAGACAACCGCCTGCCACAAACCGTGAAAATTCTAATTGAAGAACTGTCTACTGAACATAAGACTTACTGTCTTGAAGAGGAAAACCTTTTGGAGGAACTATGGTTTGTTTTATTCAGTCACCGTACTTTTGATAGTTGGTTCCATTTGGACTTAAGGATTGGTAATGAGATAATCAGGGTATATATAAATATTCAGTATGCGGTATCCATCGGTGTATTTTATAGTCCGTATTTCACTTAAGCTACTGTTTGTAACATGATACTTTGAGGCATGCCTTTTTGCCGTCAGTTCAACCATTTTATACTTTAATCGTGAATAGCACAGATGTAAGCTTTACGTAAGTTACAAAGGACATGAACGTAATAGTTTGTTTCCTTACGATTCTTACACCGTGAAAATCTTATGAAGTTTGCCTGCAACGAACAGCACTAATGTGGTGGATTGCCAGGTCGGGGGTGCGAGNGATAACAAGGTATTGTCTTCTTTTGTATGGAAAATTGAGTTAGAAACTTGGGAACGAAAACATCAATGCGTAAGTCTCAAAATCAACGTATTCTGCTATGGTTTCCGGAGGGTAAACGTGAGAATCTGTTACAGGTCATTTACAAATGCCAATGTTTATATATTTCCTGCCACAAAAATGAGAGTTTTCGGGTTTGGGTGGTATGCTTTTGCTTTCACTCCGCCGACATATAAATAAAAGACAATATTGAAGAAACCGAAAATCCACATAAGCTAATTTGCCTCCTATGGTTCATCTTCTAACAGATGCTATTTAAAAAGGGGCAATATAATTAGGCTGGTATATGGACTGAGGCTGTTGAACAAAATGAAAGTTATTGGTCAGTAAGCTAATGTTTTTAAAAGAAGCCCTAGTTGAGAAGAATCTGCGGTTCGACTGGATTCGAATCAGTGGCAAGAATAACGCTCCCACACGCAGCAAGTACTACACCAGCTGAGCTAAGAAGCTACGTCAGAAGCTTAAAAATGTCATGTTTGGAATCACTTACTCACTCAACCCGCTGTGTCGCACGGAGTTTACATAATGATCCAGCGGATCGACTATATAAGCAGGATTTATTGATTGGTTCATGGTGGAAACCACTTACTTCGTCAGTGAGCATTGGAATTAAATTACTGAGTAGTGGTGTAGTGGATATGATAATTCTGTGGAGATTCAATCGCAACCCACATGCCGAATCTGGGTATAAAGTTTCCATCGCCGATTCGAACCCAGCCGATGTCCACATTTTTCGCTGTTGTATACCGTCTTAAAATATCAAAGCTGCCACTTTATTCGTCAATTTTACAATAGATGATGACTTGGTTTTCCGAAAAATTGAGCTGGTTTGTGTAGGTCAGTTGATGGACATCAGAACGTATCTGTACAGTCAGGTCGTTATATTCTTACTAGGGAATAATCCAGCCTTTTTATACCAAATCTGTTTGATGCTAATTCTTACCTTATCGCCATTTTATACTAGCTTACAGATAAGAGGGTGAATTATAGAAAACGCACATTATTCGCATAGTTAAAGTGGATGTGTCTGAAACTAACAAGTTTTCCGTAGGGACTTTTTAGTGACCATACGAACACATCTTTTTCCGGAAGCCCTTCATTCGAATATGAATGGAAGATGATGCCAGACTTACCCACTCATGCCTTATCAGACAACCGTTTTAACCATTTTGTTCGGCTCGCATATCAGCTCTACCTTTAGGTGATTTATGTTTTTCATCGAATTTTTACAGTGAAGCGCGGGAACGCAAATCGTGCGCTGGTAACCAACATAACGCTTTGTAAACTCCAAAAGCCCCAGCACATTTCGCCCGATTGTATGGTAATAATCGAGGTATGAAAAAGAAGAAGACGGATTTTAGTGAATCGGTAGGGCGTAAATAGTTTTGCCGAGATATATCCGAAGCAAGTTTTCATGGCTGACCAAAAAGTCCGTTTTGGTTCATGTCTCATCTACCACAGTGTCCTCAAAGCCAATAGAAACATTTCACGAACTTAGATAGATGGACCAATACGTTTGATTGATGGCATCTCGGCATGCCCGAATATGAGTTTCCGTGTGTTCCTGACCAATAAGATGAAAATATGAGAGGGTGAAACTTTAGGCCCCGTTTGAAGTAAATGTTAAACAGCAGAAGATTCTAGTTACCTCAGTTCTTGGCAACTTTAAAAAACCATGACAGAAATTAACCAAATACAGGCAAACTATGAATGATTATAAAAGAAGTGAACAGGCTTATGACGAATGCATGCCGATTTTCCTGGAAGCCCTCCCTCGTCTAAACAAGCGTAGACAGTGTCACTGTTATTGGTCGTGTATTCATCATCACTTGCCTGCATTATTGCCTGATTTAGGGCTTTCTCAATATTTTGATCAGAGAATATGTTGACAGTTCTTCTGCCTCAGCATCCAAACTACTCTGCGTTACAGTATCACTTTACTTCTTCACCAAAAAGCATCTACTAGAGTTAGGGGGAAAGGTATGCCACACGCTTTTCACTAGCAAAATAGAAAGTGTCCTTAAATATCTTAGAACCTGTGACCAATTTCGACCCATCTTTGTAATGTGCTACCCTATTGAAATAAAACTTACAAGGCGGTCAACCGCATCCAAACCGAACTGACTCCCTGTGAAAATGACCAAAGGTAGGACCGAAGATAAACACCTAATCAGAACAGTCAGCAGCACCGACCTGGACCTGTTTCCAAATGGAGCATCAGGCTCAGGTTACATCCTGTTTAGGGTTTTTCAGTCACACTTATTATTGCCAAGCATGGGGCTTGCACTCTGATTCAAGCTCACCTAAGGTAAGTGTGCTGACGTCAGCGCCGCAGACGTCCCATTGAGTAAAGCTGAATTATCATCCGCCGTAAAAGAGGCCGGATGAAAATCTAACTAATCGCGGGATCTTCAATCAAGTTTGCGTTATATTCAGCTTACACCAATCAAAGTCACCGAAATCTCGCAGAATAAAATGGTTTGCTCATTAAGATTAATAGTTTCTGGTCGAGGCATTCTGCTAGTGCAGCCGTTGACTGAAGTAGATAAGATACTTACTGTACGTCCGCTCGAGTTTTTCGGGCAACCTGAGCGTGACTGAAGCGGCCACGGTTCCGCTACTCGGTGTAATGGTTCGGTCATGCCTAATATGTGGTTATTGGCGTTGAAGTTAATAGCGTTGTCTTTGACAACGTCAGGCATGAGTAAAAACCCCGACCGTGGTGGAGACAAACTGTCGAAGCTCTAACAAGAACAGAAATCGGGTAGGGTTTTGTTGGAAGACTGGTTGAAACACCTAGAGGATCGCTGGAACTGAAGCAAAATTTGAGTTATGTTCAGATTAGGCAAGTTTCAAATGAGTTGTTGGTATCAGTTCACAAACGACCGTGGCCTAGACGTTCTTCATACGCTCAGCCACCCAATAACAGGCCTAATCCTATTGGGAAAAAACATCAAGAGAATTGTTCCCCTAAAACTGGGTTTTCAATAGGTACGTTAACGCACAGACAATACTTGTTTTTATTTCAGATCTATTCATATTAAAGCGCTATGTTTAACAGTGTGATCATCGCTGAGTTGCTTGAGGTCATTACAACTTGCTTCAGGGTTAACATGCTTTAAACACCCCCACAACCATCACCAAACGCTTTACCATGCATCATATATTTCCTTGTCCCTGTCTACTTGTTTTTATGACACTGTTTGGTAGTTTGGTTGTAGCATGTGTTACTACGCTGTCTCATGTGCGTGCTATTTTGCTGTCAGCTCGTTTTTACTCATACTACGCTTGATTTCCTTGCACCTGATACCACCGTTCACATCTGTGAATATTCTGTCAATGGTTATTCTCCAGAGGATACAGGGGCTGGGTCATATAGGCAGATGAACTTTCTCCGTGGTGTGCAGACATGAGTCCAAGTAGCGTGGTTGTGAATAATAGCAACGTTCAATGAAATCTGTTGCTTTTTGATTAATACAAGTGTAGGTGCACACTGATACCTGCATTTCGTCAACATTTTTAGTAAACGAATGATTCCACCTAATTTTACACCCGATGTTCTCAAAAACTGGATTGAACGAGCAAAGCAGCTGTTTATTTCATGGGGTAAGACGTATGAAGTAAATAAATTTCGCTTACTATTGACGCGTTCACCACCCTTGTAATGTATCCAGTGCTGGTTGTTGACTCAGTAGTTGAGACCGTCATATTCAATATTTGTCACTGTGATTTTCGAATTACTTATATTGACAGGGAGCAATACATATTAGGCTAGTCTTTGTATGAGAATGTACAAACGCTGCAATTTAAAAGGTTTTACTTTACAGCTTTCAGCAACCCAAAGTGTCAGTTACGTAACTGAAATGAATCAGATAAAGATCAGTGTGATGTTTCATCGAGTTCCAGTTATGTAACAGATTGAGGTTCGTTCTTCTGCCACGTAAGCCTATTGAGTTTAACCAGAGATTCGTTTTTTGGGTATTCAGTAAAAAGTGCGACCTGTAAGTTCAGGATGATATGAATTGCGCACCACTCAAATACGGCTGCAGGCTGCTAACAAGTCAGAGGTTTTAGCTAACCCATCTTAAAAACAAATTATTGAACGTGAGCCTTGTTTTGTACAGCCGCTACCTGACCGGGGTTCAAAAGCCTACCGTGGCAAACATACGCATTGCTAAACAGCGGTAACAAGGACAACACCTGAGTAATGGGCATACTTTCCAAAGGAGTTAAGTGAAACTTCTAGACAATCGCTAAGACTACAGTCAGCTGTAAAGGGTGACTAGGCCACAAAAAATGTTATCATCTACTAACAAATTGTAAGGGATTTAGTCAATCCAGACAAAAAGTCACTCAGAGTTGCTCACAACTTCCACAATCACAGAATTTTCACGTGTTTTTTTTTGAAAAAACCACTGTACTCCTTTTCCGCTTCTTTCGACGTCCGTCCTCAATGCATATCTAAACTACGGACGAAAGGTGGGGTCTGAACACGTATTCCTGAGACAACTGCTTTGACCACGTCAACATTCACTTTAAGCTAGGTATCAACAAATTATTGCACGCAAAAGTTGAATCACGTTTTTTACGAATAACGCTCAGGTTGTGAGATCATCTGCAGATGAGTCCTAATGATCGTCTCGTTAACTTGAACCAATGACTCTGCCATTAAAAATTAACCAAATTGAAATCGTAAAAATCCCTGAACTTACTGCTCGCGGTTCTGAGTACGGATGGGACGTACGATATATAGATGACTTAGACTGAACAGAACTCGCAGCTGACCAAAGTTCGTACAAATCATATCAACAGCGAAACACGAGTCTATTGCCTCTTTTCGGGAATGGATAAAGTGAATGCTGTAATCTGTTGTAGGCTATATCTTATTGGTGGTTGCTAGCATGTTTTCAATGGAACTGACATCGCATTTTGTTGTTGTTAATTATTTCAACTCAAACGAATGAGCACGTCAACACCATACTCAAGTTATAGATAAAACTAAGAGTTGAGTCAAAAGCAAGTGATTTAGATCTTTCACGTCAGTTAGCCAGTAATCTACAAATCATAAGAACTCCATCTAAGTGTAAACATGGTGAGTTCAGGTGACATTCAATAAGGTGACCATACACTCACACCCAACGCCTACTCAAGAATAGACTAATATCCATGCACTTTGAAATGCCGTTAAAATAACTTGCACTACACATTTTCACAAACGAAACAAATAAATCTGTAATTTACATACGCCTGATTTTTGTCTGATGACAATGAATCAAACAACTGTTTACAACCTAAATGTCCTCAAAAATGATAATATGAAAATATCTGGATCATACTCAGTGCAGTATGTATGGGAGCTCAAAACCCTTTTCAGTCAAGAATACACTCTAAAACCAACAACGCTTCATTGTCATGTATTCTATCTAGTAAACCCATCTGCGGTTTATATTATGATGAAAAGAGGGCTGTTGAATGTGGTTGTAATTGTTTTAATGTTCTACGAGCGCGTAAACAGATAACGGAATAACGTTCAGTGAAACGGCGTATAACGGAACGACAGTAAACAGTAAGGAATCACGGGCTACGCAGTATGGACGACTAGGTCGTAACTTCCTGGCAAACCAAACAACCAGAGGCTAACGCATGAACACAGTGTAAAGACTGGCCTCGGGACAGAGCTCCCTTGTCACTCAATCCGAGGGCAATACGGTGACAAACTAGATCATATTTAAATGTTTTGTGACCAATAGGAAGGCCAACTCAAAGGCGGATCAAATGGTGGGCGCAGTAGTACAGTGGTGCACGTATGTGGGATGTAGGCATGTGAGCGTTTAGGGGCGTGGATGATGTGCCAGAGATTTCGTACGTGTTGAAGGACGAAGTGGTTCATGACCGTGCCGACTATGAAGGTCACATACATTGTTAGTTTTTGGCACACCGTATTTTCGGGGAATTGGCGACTTCTCCGACAAATGTGTTAATTAACTTCTGACAAATTTATAAGAGTTGAAATGTACTCGGTGAGGTAATGCGTTGTTTGATTGCCCGGATGACCGGTTTTCTTTTGAAATCATTTTCTAGAATAAAACCGCAAAACTATAAGAAATTTTCCTTCCGCCAGTTGATGATTTCTTTCCAATTTTACAGAGATGCTGGGTTAGCCTTCGCTGTCTTGTTAAAAAGTTTGGTCAAATAATTGCTTGAAGCTCGAAATGATTGCTAGATAAACAGTAAAAACGGAGTGGAGTTTGGCTTGCAACTTGGTGATATATATTCAAACGCAGCGTAGTGAATTTGAATCTTCTTTAAAAAAAATGCAAAAGTTGTTCAGAGTCCATTTCACTTACCAAGTTGTTCACATCAAATATGTTATTCACTAATATTTTCTTTGAATTCCCATGGAGATAACTAGCTAGATGGATGATCAAGGGGACGTTTCTATGCCGAGACAAGAACTTAACTCACTTCTTTTTAATTTTAGAAGAAAAAAATCAGCTATATCTTCAGTCTATCTTCTCCGCTTACGAGAATCATTCGCAAAAGTGCGTCGATCGTCTGAAGGAACTCCAAGTAAATGTTGGTTAATGGACGAAGAACTAGTTAATTAAATGTTTAATTCCCTTTGAAGTTATTATCGTACATCCGCAAACGGAACGATAGTGTTGGCTCTGTATTCCCTGTAACATGGAATTCATTTTTTTGTAACCTAGTTTTTAATCAACGATTTAGTAGTCACTAGCGTGAACGTTGTGAAGTAACTGCATACCCAGTTACTCGTTTGCAGGCTGGTTAAGTTGTTATCCCAGTACATCCGAACCCGTAAATCCCATCTTTCTTTGGTTTGCCCAACCAACTCGGTAAGGAAGGTAAGATAATGAAATTTGAATAGCATAGAAGTACAGCTGTAATTCAACTTCCTCGAACAGTCGGTGTTTACGTACTAAACTAATTAGGAGTTGAAGATTATGAGAGTTTGCACATCTCCAAATCTCGTAAAATATATTGTCTTTTCGAAACACCTGTGCCGAACAAAATTGACGAGATTTTGCAACAATGCATCCGCTGTATCTGATTTTAGCTCAAAATGACGCGTTTCTTTGTATGCGTGAAAACATTTTCACACGAATTCCGTCCTTATAGTTTCTGGTGTTACGTGGAAAACTCCTGAGGAATGCACCCAGTGTTCTCGAGTGTTCTGGTCATCATGCCACAAAGCCTTATTCGGTCGTTTTGACCAAAAAAAAACACAAAAGATGAGGTATTATAAGGCATACATTAACGTCCCTCGGCATCTCACTCAGTTTTGTGAATTTAACAAAGTGAACGACAGCATATGTTAGTTTCTTACTCAATTTATGTTCATTTGGGTTGGACGCCGTAATTAGTACCACATTTTTCAGACATGCTTTTAATAAAATAGATCATTCCCTCTGTCAAGGCCTGCTGTACCTAACAAAGATTGTTTATAATATGTAAACAATGATTTTTCAGGCCGTGACAGAATGACAAAATCGCTGGTAGTGTTTCAAAACTTATCACTATTAATTGAAACGATTGTGTGCCATTTCGGAAGTGACCTAACTCTCCAGCACACAGCTCATAAAAAACAATTCGATTTTTTGTTGTATAAGCAATAAATCCGTCTACAAAAGCTTAACAGGAGTCTTTTAAGTAATGTTCTGTCGAAGCCTTCAACCAATTCACAACGTTGTAAATCAGTTGATGTGCGTAATAGCCGATGGCTTTCCGTGGACAGCAGTAAACCATGATTTCTCATTCTACTGTGTACATAAATCGGCTTCACATTTTGCCTATTTTTAGGTATATCTATTGGAGTTCGGATACCTAGACTCGGTGGAAGAAGCAGGAAAGCTTCTGGAGCAGTATTGCATACCAATCTTGGGAAACTTACAAAAACAGTTTGAGGAAAATTTGAATTATCTCGACGTGGGTTTTCTAGCAGCACTGTTTGACATGTGACTCAACTAATTTGTTGATTTTTAAACGCATTTCCTGCCTTATTACATTTTCAAAAAAGATGCTTTGGTTGATAAGCATTGTCAGCCTGATTGTTTCAGGTGAGAAGACGGCTGTCCCGGTAATGTAGTCTGTTGGTAAATTCACAATGTCTGTGTGATGGTGTGATGGGCGAACGCCCCGAACTATAAAAACGACTAAGATCTAGGTATCACAAAACAATTCCGACTTAGTAGAAAAACGACATCCATATAGGAAAATCGACGACATTCATAGTTTACCGACAAACAGAGGATATATGTACTGAGGGCTGTTACCCACTGACGATAAGATTTTTAAATCCAGTAAACCAACAAACACAGTGTCTCACAAGACGAAACCACCCAAAAATATATACTCGTGTCCAATGAGTAATTTTGTATTATAGGAAATCCCTTCGCACTCGGTGCCTCTGTTGGGAAAACTAAGCAGAACCACACAACAATCATTCTTCGAGGATGGGGTCAATACCTAGGGCTTCTAAGAAAACGATAACACGGTAGCTATATAATAGTAAACCCAGCCTGATTATTCACTGAACTTAAGCTGGATTACTGAAACATAAATCTTCCCCTGTGTTATCTAAAAATATTGCTTTGGCACACAAATTTAATGCAGACCCGACTACTAAACCTAGAGAGAGGGCCACTGAGTAATGGTTTATTCTTGAATCACATCAAAGCAGCGTCTAATAATTGATGGGTGAGGCATGGAAATGGTACTTATCAGACCTTGTCTCCTGCAAGGTTGAATGCGTGGGGAATATCGGAAGCTTCGCTCATAAATTTAATCCGCCGCACCTATCGTCTTAAGCGATGACGTTGCAAGGTCTTTCAGCATAGCTGCCGAAAGAAGCAAACCAGCCTGATCGGTATTTTGCAACTTACTAAGGCAATGTTGTTTGAGTCTTGTCTAGACCTGGGTAGCCTTACAGTATCTGATTCCATGTGTAACTATAATGGTGTACAGGAGAATAATTGAAAATGAAACTTCAAACAACCCGCTGTATATTTCCCAGTTTACTCCATACGGTTTTCGAGTGCTTCAAGTAACATTGTGCGTTCCTTAATTTTTCACTCAGAACATGTAGAATACCACACTCAAACTGTTCGTCTTCGTTGGCACTAAGTTTGTTGTGAATACCGTGTATTTACTGTTTAGCTGGTCTCGTAATAGGATGACTGCGTAAACAGGAATACACTTCCTAACTATAGCCCAATCGACACTGTACTTCCTCTTGAAGGGTCTTAAACGCATTACTCGAGGAGTTAGTTAATTTTAAGTTGAACTTCACCCACGCTTGGTCACAGTCTCTAATTTCAGATAGACCTTTCGATAGACCACTTTGGACTATTCATCCGTAGTCTGAAATGTCGCCCAGTAGGTTTAATGTGATCGGACATTTCTTCATATCTCGGATGTCCGAAATGCAGGGGTCTTGATTAGGGTTGACAGACAATAACCGTGTTTCCTCTCGAGGCGATCGAGCAAACTGAACACTACTCACAAGCGAAATTGGTTGAACATTCATGTATGATAATTCAGTCTTTTCTAATATGAGGTCAATAGCGTGGTGATCAACACAACGGTTTTATGAAAACGTGGCTAGAATTCAAATCCCGGTCGTAACTGGGTTCTGTTCGTTCCAAGAGCTTTGCTATTTTGCATATTTTTGGGGAATGAAAACCCATGCAATAATAGGGTCACCAAACTACGCACATCTTCTTTTTTCCAGTTTGATAAAGTGAAACTTCTAAGGCAGTGGTTCAGTGAACTGAAAGTCAAAGAGCAAAATTTCACAACGAATTGCAGCAGTAGAGCCTACACCGAGTGCTACCTAGGTGTTTAGCGCAATGTCACCATGACGGTTGAAATTTAGTTACAAGGGTCTTCGGTAGAGTAGATTATTCTTTTGTTAGACTTTCGTCACCTAGGTTTTTGCAGTCTCCAGTCATCCATCAGGTTGACTCGGTTCACGAAAGTGAACTGATTTTAAGTAGGCGCCATTCTGCTAGAGAAAATGAGAAGCACAGTTTTGTCATATAGTTTGACACCATCACTTTTATAATGTTGCTAAAATTTGCTCTGTCGTTCACGTCATCTGATCTTTTGAGCCACTTGTTTATTAAATATAGCTAACCCTCCTTCTGCAAAGCTCTTATATGTGGGTCACCATCGCTTTTATCAACATGAAACAAAACTAACGTGGCAGTGGGTTTGTTTTTATTTTTCTCTACTCCTAATATTATTTGTGGGCTAGGCATGGAGACCAAAAACTTTCAAGAGTTGTATGTATTGTGCAACAGTATTTTTGTAGAAACTCGTGTTTGAACTAAACTTCACATCGCAGAGCTGCGCACAAAATACATACAGTTATACTATTCTTCTCATGACTTTCTCGACAGTGCTGCTTCGTTTGGGCTGCCAATGCCAACAACGTTGCTTTGGCAAACCCGATTTATCGATTTGGCGAAACCTTATTGGAATTTTGGGAGGAGCTTGGAGATAAACCAATAAAGTTTTGTCAGCAAACGCTAACCACTCGATTATTGACAGAGAGACAACGTGCAGCAGATCTAGTTGAACAAAAAGATGTCGCTTTGAACTTCGCTATCGATAGTTTACGTCAGAGTGCAACGGATGATCAAGTTACTGGTCGTTTGAACGAAGTATTACGAGTGTTGGACATGATTAAAAGCATGTAAGTTATCAGTCGGTAGAAAGTTCACAGTTTATCAGTTCACAAAAATGTTCCCTTTTTCTCGTATGAGTAAAATGAGCTGTTATGCAATAAATATAAATAATGATTCAATTCTTCGACTCCTGATGTGCAGCGCGAAACCACAAAGTAATATACAGAAATCTAAATTGCGGTATTCGTTTGTATTGCTTTCAAACCGAAAAACAAAAGAAGATTGCGATTTACGTTGAACATTGCAAGACTGAACGCAGTCTTTGTATTTCCAGAAACTTGCCAACCAGTCATTCTTGGAATTTTGCTACAGAGCCGGGGATTGAACTCCGGTCAGGTTCTGGTAGTGTAAACTCGTTGACCACTCCTCCAGTTGGTTAGTATCAAACATGATGGGATGATTGTACTTGAACACTTTTGTGAATTAAGAACGGTCTTCTACTTAGGAAAACAATCAACGTCTGTTAACTTAAATTGAGTAGCCAACAATGACAAACTTTTCGTCATAACATAATCTCCAAATCTGCGAATCCTTCTGAGTCATACACTCTCATAATAGGGAACAATAAAGGACCTAGAATGGTTACCTCACGGAGTCGGCTACTGGAGTTAACGAGCAATGACTGGCCTCAAGTAATAGCAATCAAACAGTTTAATCGCTATTCGTGAGAAAAAGTGACCGTGCTCACATATGCTAATTTGCTTACGCATAGTCCGCGATCACTGTGCAGAGGTAAACACGGTCTTCTCATGGACTCGTAGCCGTGGTTCATTTTTCCCTTTTGTCAGCGATATGTACTATTTACAAGCTCTAGCAAAAGCGTTTCTTCCCGAAATGGGCTAGCTAGAAAGTCCGTCTGAATGCTCTGGTTAGATGAGAGTAGCTTACCCTGATTTAGAGAAGTTCCTGACCAATTCCAATTGTTTTATGTAACAACGTCTTGCATGGGCCGAACAATTTCGAGATATCTCTATTTTCCACTAGTTTTCACTATTTTTGTGGGAGTGTTTACTATCAGCAATATGACGGACGTTGCCTGGAACCACAGCTCTATCTGTGCCTTGACCGGCTACGATACGATGGTCTCATGTTCTCTTTCTATTCGTTTCAGTGCACACAGTATAAAAGTGATTTGCTGCATGCTTCCCGCCTTGTCATGTTGACATCATGTTTTTCTTGAATGATCATTGTGAAAGCCACGGCGGAACAAGAACTGCATCAATCACCACCTAAAATAATATAATCATCAACGGATACAGCAATACATCACTGGTGAATCACTGTCACATGACCACGAAGAAAAAGGCAAACCCTGTAAAGAACAAGGAAAAAAGGATGGGTGAGGACCTAACTACTAAAAATATCTTCGTCTGTATGCATACAATCAGTGTCAGGGTGCCTACATTTAGACAAACAATTGAGCTGTGAGTGAAAGTAAGACGTCCTCAGCAAGGCAGCTTGCTTACGCCTTTCACTGCTCCGCGTCATTAAGTTTAATCACTTCAATGACTGCACTGAGTTCCATTTGCCGCCATCTTACCCAACGTCTCCAGCCACTGACTCTGGAATTTACCAAGTCCTTAGTTCGGGAGACGAACCCGACCGACAGTGGCCAGCTCCTTGGTGAAATACTTAATTTTCCTACGTCAAGTCATCATCTGTCCCTCTCGCATCTCACATCATTCTGCCGCATCGTCGGCATATAGTGTCTGGTGTAGCAGACGACTACCTGACATCGTTATTACATGGCCTAACAACCTAAGTTTGTGCAAATATAAGAATTGAAAAGAAGAAATCGTTTGAAAATCAGTACCAAATACATCCACCCTGACCTTCTCGTTGCCTACTCGTTGGTATCACCCGATACGAGCGATCGAACGCAGATATCAATGGTCATATACCTTAAGACAACTAACTTATTCTCATTTTTTGTTTTCACCATACAACTCTATGCATATCTACCGTCATCATTTTTGACCGCGTAACCGTGTGTTCATGCATCGTTTTGAAAATTTCGGCTATAATCTCCCACAAATGCAGACGTTTGTCTATCATTTCGTCTACGTAGTTTTAAATTTGGAAGTAACGATGCTTGAGCATGCATGTCACGTCACGGTCGTTGCGCTCTTCAGAGTCATGCGTTCACCGTTTTGCCAGTCTGACCGAACCAACTAGTTCATCGCGTTAATACACGTGCGTTCTTCTGACGAACTTTGAGCTCCGCACACAAGCAGTGACACCAGATGTAACCAGATCAATTCGTTAAGGACGTGTTACTGTTAATACGAACAAAATGACCATTTGCAAGAAAAAAAATAATTTGCGTGCGTTTGCACGATAAAATACAGTGGATGGCCACACAAACCTGTCAAGTGTCCAAATGCACGACATTTGCAATTGAGGGGCGACCGCCAGGCAAACGCGAACCGCTGAAATGCGATCAGATCTGTTTGATGTGTGATTGAATACCAGACTGGTTGTTGGCGCTGTCATGAAGGCCCGTAGGAAGGCCGAGTTCACAGGGCTGGGGAGGGGGGCGATTTAAGATAAGGTGTGTGGTCAGGTGAATGAAAATCATGGGCCAGGGTAGATGTATTGGCGAACTTTTAATTTTGAGTGCGGGTGGTGAGGATAACAACAATAAGCTACTGGTCATACACGGCCACGGAAATGTGTACGACGTGGTCAGTCGAAGGGAGTTTCGGTCTCCAAAAATGTCCCATACACAGGCTGTCAGGTCCTCACACACCTTCTTGTTTAGAGTAAATAACCTAAAACTTTCGGAGTTCGTGTTTCACAGTGAGCTGCGTTACTGTATTCCGTATTGATGTAACATTAGTGGCGACACGCCGGATAATTATTTGTAATTACTGTGTCGAATGGAGTTCTAGACGTTTTGACCGTCTCAGATGTAATCGAAAGCTGCCATCAGTTTATCAGCTGTAAAATCTCCCAACTATCCCGTTCACGTTTCGGCTACGTAAGCTGCTATTATCTGCCATTTTCGCTTCCTAGTCGCTGTCGTGGTTAATTAACTATCTTGACTTTATTTTCAAGTTGATCTTCACTCACATTTGATCGCAGCCAGCCAGCCTCTTTCGAAAAGAAGCACTAGACTCGAGTTTCGCTCTCATTAGAGCTCGTCAGTAGTGCATATCCTTGCCACGGCCTGGTTTTGAACTGCGGCCATTCGATTCATGAGGCAACCGTGTTAACCACCGCGCCATTGACCTCACAGTAGGCACGACCGAATGGTCAAATGTGAGCGCTCAACCACTCTGGCTTGTGAACAATAATCAGGTTGCCTGATCGTCTCGAGGGAAGACAGTTCATCAGGACAGCAAAAAGACATAGATTACGAGATGCAAAGCATTTCGTTTATTTTCATCAGTCGGTTACACAAAACATTCCGTTACATAGGTTAAGCGCGTAGCGTCAAAACAATGAAATGAACGAAAATCACTTAGTTGCAATCAGGTTTCACTACCACAGCAACGAAATTGATTGCGTCAGTACCTTTTGCCAACGAAGGGCCGGTGCGTGACGCTTGATCGTTATTGCCTCGGAGAACGCCAACATTCTAGGGTCGCGATTGCGCAATAGGAAGAAGACACAGTAAGTGTCCTGTTAACTCCAATCGATAACCACGCGATTAGGACTTCTAAGACAGGTCGAAATCACAGAACTCATTAAACCTGCAAGGCGATATTTTAGATTACTGTTGAGTAGTCCGAGACGATCGGGCAACCTGATCATTGCTCACAAGCGAGAGTGGTTGAGCGTTCAGATTTGATGATTCGGTCGTGCCTAATGTGAGGTCAGTGTCGCAGTGACCAACACAGTTGTCTCATGAACGCGTGACCGGAGTTCAAATGCCGGCCGTCGCAAGGATATGCACTACTTATCGCATATGTTCGTTTGTTTGATGACAATTGTGGTGATGACGTATGTATCGTTCGGTAAGAACGGGTTTTGTTTATCTCTCCGGTTGTGTGCTTTTTTTCTTTTTGCAGATGTGTTCCGATGTGTGTTTGCCAATTTGTGTGTGGTTTTGTGTGCGATATTCGGGGTTCCCTCTCTGGTCTGTTTTAGCGAATATCACCTTTTTACCTTCCTTTTATTTGGCTCATTTGACTTCATCCTTGGCGCTTATTTTTCACGAATCCATGTGTTGCAAATTGTCCAATGTCGAAAATTATCCGTCACTAAGGCGACCAAATTGTTGATCACTGTGGTTGTTGTATTTTGGCGTGAGCTAGTTCACAAATTCTGACGGGTTTGTTACTTACGCTGAGGTTTTTTCCGTTTGAATTTTTTGTTTACGTATCTTTTTCCGTGATGCAACCCGTGGTTTCCTCTTTCTTCCACGCGTTCACTTCTCCCGGCTTTCATCTGGTCTTCCTTCATCTTCACATCTCTTTTTTGTTTCCGGCATCCCTTCTAACATTGGTTTTCTCACAGTTAATATCCTTTGTATGGTGTATTTGCCAACATTTTGCGTCACTTTTTGTTGCTTGTTCGTCGTTTATTTGTCTGTTCAGTTTTTCATCCATCATTAAAAATTACCCAGTTTTCTTGTTTGGAATCTCCACTACAACATAAACTCTCCGGTGCTCTACAATTTGTTCAGCCCAGAATCTGAACGTCCCGTAAAATGTTTTACCACGAATGTATTTGGGATGAATTTGGTATATTGGTTGCTTTCCTACTTATACACATCTTTTCCATGCGTTTTTATATTGGATTTATATGTATATTTTACTTCTGCTTTAGTGCGCCACGAACCGGAACAGAAGCCGTCGATTGGAGCAGTTCCCATAGCTCTTCCGTAGTTTTTGGACGTGCAGTCCACGCTGTGGTCTTTTGTGTCTATAGGCCGTGTTCTGCAACTAGTGGGTAACTACATATCACGCTGAATTTAGCCAGCTTTTGTCCGGCTTTTTAAAAAGGTGACAGCACAAGTGAACAACATTCTCCATATTCTACCCAGTAAGTATAAGTACGAAGAACTTAGGGAATATGTCGTTAAGCGGATCACACTGTTTGCTAGTTCTCAGCTACATCCGGTATTCAGAGTTCTACAGCTGGGGGATAATCGACCATCTGATTTGTTGCTCCAAATACAACGGCTTCTAAGTTGGTCATCAGTGGATGAAGCATTGCTTAAGAAATTATGGGTACAGCGTCTTCTTGTCGTCAAACAGACTATTCCTGCAGCAACTAAGTCACCGTTCTTGATGGGTTCAGTATAACTCACAGGCGAAATCCAGGAGCGTTTTTGGACCGATTCCTCTGCCCCCTTTATTGTGGTGAAGAGCCAAATATCAGAAGCTCCTAGGAGTCCTTACGTTTTGGTACCTGGGAGATCCTCTCAACCTTTGACACAAACGGTTGACAAACTGTTTGGGTGGAGATAGCAGCCCTCCGACCGGAGTTCGCTTATTTTAAGACTCTGCCTTCTTCCCAGCAACATCAGAGCAAATTTCCGCGTAGACACCCTCAGAAGTCGAGCGAATTATGTTGGTATCGCAACAAATTCGACACTCGGGCGAAGCGGTGTATCACCCCTTAAAAATGATTCAATCAGAGAAACGCTCGAGCCTGCTCGTAATGGCGAAAAATGTTGTCGACAGTCGCCCTTTTCAATTCGTAGACTTAAGCACACAGACTACGTTCCTGGTTGACATCGGACCGAAAGTTAGTATGGCCCCCACACGAGCCGGAGCAGCCACTGTTGGTTCCTCATCCACGCTTTGTGTCACTGACGGCAGGCCTGGCTGTAATTGAAGCCAACGTTCATTCACACTTGACCTGGTTCTTCAACGAACAATTCACTGTATCCTCATAGTCGTAGCCGTACCCTCTGTTATTCCAGGGATCGACTTTATCACTTCGATCTCATGTTTGACTGACGAAGACTAAGACTTGCTGAATTACGAACAGAACTTAGTATTCAAGGCACTCAAGCATACACAGAGGCTTTCAAACCGCCTATTCTCCAACCTGAAGCCACTCAACCCTATGCATTTCTATTCAGAGTGTTCTCGTAGCTCAGTCAATTCACGAACGGGCCGCTGCTAATCACTCCAACTTCCACACGCCATATCAGAAGTAAATGTTCACTGATGTCATGCCGGTCAAGACTTTTGGCTCCGGACAAACTTGAATGAGCTAGAGCAAAGTTTGGATGCATGCTAGAACTCGAACCAACCCATTCTTCCAACAGCCCGTGGGCCTCCCCGCTTCACATGGTCCCAAGACGTTACGCAACTGATGTTAATATTTCGGATGTCGTGGCCTCAGTAAGGTCACAATCCCCAGCAGGTATTTTATCATCCATAAGAAAAATCTGAGTGTGCTTTTTTGGCAAGACAGTGTTTAGTAAGATTAATCACACCTACCACCAACTCTCAGTAGGGGAGACGGATGTTCTCAAAACAGCCGTCATCACGCCTTCCGGACCATTCCAATTTCTCCGAATTTCATGTGACTCAAGCAACCGTACACAAGCTTTTCAGCCTTACATTCACGGAACAGATCGCGGCTTGGATTTCGTTTACCTCTACCTAAAAGACAAACTAGCATCAAGTTTTCAGTAGAAGAACATCCGCCACATCGTTGGTTCACGTTCACCAAGTTGGGTCAACAGAAGGTAAATATCAGTCCAGCTAATTTGGAACTTATCAAGGCAAGTAGCGGATTTTTGGGTCACATTTTTGCCCCCAGTTTATAGGACTTGCCAACTAAGATAGATGCTTTCACTAATTTCTTTGAGCCAGCTGTTTCCAGACGGCTTCGAAGTTCGGCCGCCCTAGTAAATTACTACCGCCAGTTTGTTTCCCATACAGCGCAGTTGATATAGCCTCTCGCGGACGTACCCCGAGATGATACATGTAAGTTAACTTTTTAAATGTGTCGCGCACTGCTTCTGCTGAAGTAAAAAGGCTATCCTTAATCCAGCATGGAGTAAAGTTCCTCACTTCGTACCTTCAGGGACTCGAAAATCATTGAAAATGAATCCCCAGTGCACCCCGGCAGAATTGTTATACGACTGTGCATTGCGTCCACTCAGCTAATTCATGCTGCCCCCTTTGATGTTGTCTGTCCCTCGAACTTTACTTCCAATTTATCTAAACATATGCAGTGCATTCAGTAAATATTCCAAATGAGCGGAGTAGACCAGTGCAGATGCACAAGGGTTTGGCTACCTGCTCAGAGGTACTCGTTTGTCCCGACGATGCACAGAGACCGCTGCAACCGTCTTACCCGGGTCCCTTTAAGGTGCTTCGCCTAACCACAAAACACCTCACGGTCAGTCGTCCTATACGTAATGACAACGTTTCCGTCGTTCGTCTGAAGGTCGCCTATGTAGTCGATGATTCCCCTCGAGCCCTTTCACAACCATCGGTGGCAATCTACATCCCTCCACCGTCTACTTCATCAGAGCACCTCACATCACCTGCCCCCCACCGCACGCGATCAGGTCATCGCGTTCACCTCCCTGAACGTATTTTAGAGGCTTTGTACTGTACTTAACTTTTCTTTCCGCAGAAAACAACTCATCTAAGAGACTCAGAGGAAGACGTAAAACAGTTGAATCGACAAAAGTAAGCCAGCTTATACAGTAACATGCGCCGTTCGATTTGTCTTGGAGGGTTACAAGGCGAGGCAGTACATACTTTTTCCCCAATTTATTTACTTTCCCTATATTTTACAGATTTTGTGTAGACTACCGTAGGGGGAGGGCACACTCCCATCCGTCGTTGCATCGTGTAGAAAAGTCTACTTCTCACCTTTTCTTGTCACAGTTTTGGTAAACTGATTAGCCTACTTCGGTAGCTTCAACCTTGGGACGCATACACGACTCCGGATATTGCAAGCAGGCTGAACCCTATTCGCCACCGTTAAACGTCTTCAAGGCGGCAGACGTAGCCGTTCCAGCATGCATCCAACTCCCATTAGCCGCGAATAACTCAGGGTAACTTTCGTGTCTCTAACTCTTCAGATTTTAGTCTTCGTCAGAAATGCAGCCTTCGAGAGGCTGACCTTTGTACAAATACCACTGGTTTGCCACGTGGCTCAAGTGTCTTGCAATTTTGTTTAGTGGTTGGACGCATGTTTGGCTATTTGGTTGACTGTAAGTTTAAACGTTCTGTAGTGATTGTAACTGGTAACGGAACATTGAGTGCTCTTGTTCTAGTGCGTGAGTAATTGTGTCGTACAAATACGGATTACATCGCTATTTCGTTGGCTCAAGTGCTGCGTTATTATGGCGTAGCAGGTAGATCTGGGTTTGAGACAAGTACACTTCCAACTACTATTGCGCATTTCTAACTACCGCAACTGAAGTCGCGGTCAGGGTATTTCTTACTATGGATTTCTGCAATGTGAAAAATCTGAATGTTGAATCGGAATCGGACAGCCTTGTGCTTACACGCCCACTCAATCACGTGTCCTAACTTATGTGAGGTAAGTCATGCAGTAAACTAACCAATCACGTGTACAAGCGCTTACCGACTCGTCAGTTATTGATCGTTTGTCTTTAGTTATCCATCTGTTAGATGCCTGTACCATCGAACCAGTCAATACACACTGCAGTTGGGGGTCTGCGAACTCGTGTTCTGCTTACCCGAGCGGAGCGATTTAACACTGAACATCCAACCAAGCTCCCGAGAAATCAGAGATTATCCGGAACGCTTTGAAACTTAGTGTGTTACTTGTACAGTTCTGAAATAGGAAAAAAAACGCCGCATTTCTTTACGGTAATTGGCAAGGGTGCATATGCTTAGAACAAGAACGTGACATTTCCGGACTCGCCATTTTCACTTCCGTACGACTGTTTGAAGCATCCGCTACTCAGGCATGTTCCGCCTGCCAACTATGAAGCTACGGAAAGAACACAGTTCCACATTTTAGTAAGAAAAGAGAATCAAGAGGTTTGGACGCTTATTCTCCTACTTCAAATTAAGGCAGCAAAGTGTAATTTCGGTCTCCAACTGTATATTCAGCTGAAAGATCGATTAATTGCAGGAATCGGTGCTCTGAGTCTTCAACGGAAATTGTTGCTACTGAAGAAGGTATCTTTCCAGTTTGACAGAGCTGTCTGTAAACAATTTCAGGATGGGAAGACCGTAGTAAACGAAGGGCCAGCTGTCTTATGTAGCGTCAACGGTGCTGTGAAGCAGTCACATTAACAACAGCTGCAGTTCGAAAAGGTAACTTATCAGATAAATACGGCAGGCGAAGCACATTCGTCTAGTCCAAACTCTGTTCAACATTGGGATTACTCATGATAATTACTCTTGCAGTAAACGAACGGTAGCAAACAGTGTTCGGTTATGAATTACAACCACCGCACATTCCCATTTGTTCACCCATCCATGTTCATACTAATTTCCGGTCGCTCGTTTGTTGGTACGTCTTGCTCCATTTTCTGCTTACTTCACCTTTTCCAGGTCTAGTTACAGTATAGGTTTCTGTCCACTATTCGGTTTTCTAGCCTAACTTTGTGCAGATTAAGCGCGGTTCCAGTCGGTCATCGATCAGCTGTCCCACGACTGGCTTGCAAACAAACACATCCACCACAGCTACTGTAGGGCTTGAGAAAGGGTTTCACACACAGCTGGTTCTTGTGATCGCTAGCCAATTGGTGGCTTATTGTTTCGACCGAGGTCGAAACAATCAGGCCTGATCGTCGCTCATTTCTGGGAATAGAACCCACGATCACTGAGTAGGTGACAGATTGTGTCCGGCAGTTCATTGGATTTCTTTTTTCTATCATAGGAATGAAGCTGTGGAACTGCATGCACTTCCCAATTCAAACATCTTTCTTATAAATCTCGCGTTGAACAGACTCTTCAACACGGAGCAGAGTGGCAACATCCAGGACGCCTAGTCACTTGTTACGTTCACCTTCTATTGTAATTGTTACATTCTTCTAAGGTCAGTTGGAAATGATTACATCCGTTAGATTAGCCCGTCCGCTAATCACACAGAATAACATTCACATATCCAAGAATGGCTTTTCGAACCGTTAACTTTCAGGCTTTGCAATGAAGATTCATGTAAACAACGGCCCCAATGGAGATCTCCAACGCTACACCACAAATTTTCCGATATAGGTCCTTGTTGAACTTAAACTGTATGTTGTGAACATGAAAGTACAGTACACACTTCAGTTCCGTTAGGGGGTATGTGGACGTTTCGGCTGTCTGCCACATTAACAGTCTGTCATATTTCCCGGTAAGACATCTGTACACAAGGATGATACATAGAGAAGCATTTATTGTCTAGTTAAGTTGTGCTCGTTAATTCAAGTAACGAATTCAGAGGAGTCCCGCAGGCTATACTCTGTCAACTTCTGTCCGACCAGCTTAAGGGGGCACGACAGCCATTTCGACAACGAGTAGTATGATGAATTGCACGTGCTTGAAATAGGTGAAAGAGGTATATCCGCTGCTTGAATTCCAGGCAATCCATGTGGCCTGCGGATTCTGGTTTCCGTAGATGTTTGAAAGTTGAAAAGTCAACTGTCATTTTTTTGATTCCGCGAACGCAGTATTTTTGACAGTCCCCTTTGTTAAAAGGGTTTTATAACTCCCACTTCACATTTTCTCGAATTCAGTTTCACCATCTAGTGTGGCCTGCGATTGGTCTTCGTACTCTGTCTTATTGGGTTGGACGATTCCACCACCTTTATCTGGCTCGAACGGAGTAATTTCGTTTCTTCCTCAAATTTTCCGCCGCTAAGACAATTTTTCCCTAGTAGGTGTTTTGGGATCGGATTACTCTATTGGAACTGATAACAGGAGTTAACAAAAGTAGATATCAGTCAATTAACACTTGGTATAGATGACGGGTCAGCGTAAGACATGTGAGAAAACAGACTCTTAAACTGTGCTTCCGAATCCAATTGCTCAGTTTTATGTTGTGGACAAAGAACCCAGGACCTAGTGGCAGTAGTTTAGGAGACTTCCTTTCTAGTTACAAAGGGGGACTGGCGCCACCAAGTTGATCTGTCTTTGTAATGCAGTCTGCATCTTTTCTTGCTGCTTTCCTACAGTCGGTTAAACGTTGGTTTTTAAGTTAGTACGCTCTTCAGGCATCAGCTCATCTAAACAATGTCCACATTTGGCCAGGTTCATCTCCAACTATTTGACGGTACCTGTTAACAGAGCTTAAGTTAACTTCAAATTGCCCCACACAAAACAATTAAAACATACCTGATGTCATGCCTAGGCTATTTGGAATAGACCTGTGATACGACTGAAAGCATCCAGATTTAGATCAGAAGAAATGCCAGAAACTTGGGGAACGATGAGACAAAATTGCTTAACGATGTGATGAGGATGAGAAACGAGAAGGCAAAGTTGATTAGAAGGTGAGAACTGTGCAGTTATCCACAATAAACCTTGCAGATAGCTTTCCAGGGTGAGGTATGCTCAAGTTATCTGGTGGGTTAGTTGAAACTGTCAAAAATGGCGACACGTGTTGCTGATGTAAAATTGGCAAAAAATGTTGTCAGTACATTATGTGGGTAATGAAGTGTTCTTAAATATGTACGTTCAGTTTCACAAGAACAGATCATCTTTGATGTCCTTGGATTCTAGCAAAATGTTATGAAGCTAGAGAGTAACTGAATGACAGGGGTTCAACCCGTCTTTGTCATCACAGCCGGATTGTTGGGTCGAATGAAGCAGATCGAATTGGGAATTTGAATTTCTTGAAATGTTGACAAGAATGCTACTGCCACCTAAAATGAACGTCGTAAGACGAAACAGTGATGGTGATGTAACACGTAGGTGTGGAATAATTAAAAAAATATTGTGATGAATGTCAGTGAACATGCACTTTCACGTTAATTATTGAAGTTCAGGTTGTACACTTTTTGATACGATGCGTAATTATGATATAAACGTGTGGTTATCGTTCATTCGCTGTGTTCTGTTTAGTTCGGATATACGGGATACTGGTCTCGCGTTAAGTTATATCTATTCAGAAAGCATGACATTGTCGTCGCGGCAGTCTTCAACAACAATGAATCCTATGTCTCTCGAAACGTTGGACATTCACTCATTCCCTCGTGATCTGAAGGATTATTTTGAACGATTTGAATTACGGTGTAGAACCGCATCTAACCTAATTGAGGAGACAGAATCCGCCTTCTTTCTGTCAAGAATAAGAGGAGAGGTCTGTTGTCTTCTGAAGAATCTATCTTATTCAGATTCGTTGATGGATCTCCCATACAATTGCATAAAGAAAATACTACTTGGTCATGTCACCTCTGTAAATTTTGAGGCCGCTGAATGAGCCGAATTCAATATCATGCAGCGCCACTCGAACCAGTCAGTCCGTGACTTTATTATCCAGATCGAAACTCAGGCAGTACGATGTGGTTTTGGTGATCAATTGGAGGTCCAACTTCGTGACCGACTCATCGCTGGCATTAGTGCTCCGGATCTACGTAGACAGCTACTGCTATTCCCAGAACCTACGTACCAAAATACCAAAGTCATCTGTGAGCAGTACGAAGACGTTAATAATACAGTCCAAATTGAAGGTTCTAGTGAGGCCCCAGTCTTGTGTGGAGCAATGAAAACGCGACCTACGGAGCGCAGTACTCTGTGGCTATTCAATTCAGCTTCTAAATATGTTTCTGCAACAGTTTCTCAAAATTCTTTGCATCAGATGACACATTTCACCAGCAGATTCGGGAATTGTGCCTCATGCGGCAAGAAACACATACATTCACCGCAGCCCTATACGCCACAAATGAGGGAATCGGGGTCAGTTACAAGGTGTCTGTAAGTCTAACAGATATAATCGATTTGTAGAAACTGATTTGAAGGAATGTGATGCTACATGCGAAAAGATGGACTCCTTTAGATGAGACCCAACTGTGAAAAGTCAGGTATCCGGCTGGATTCGAACCAGAGTTGATTCGCGATACTCAACGTCACTTTTCACCCATCCTCAGTGCGCTACGAAGTGGTTGGATCCCACAAGTCAGACGGAAATTCCCTACATTTCATGTGCATCGGGAAGAATTATCACACATTGCGGATGGGTTATTGTGCTTGAATGTTAGGATTTTTATTCCTCCAACTCTTCATAAAGCTGTTCTTGACGATCTACATTCTGGACTTCTTGGAGTTGAAAAGATGAAGTCTCTGGCCAGATTAACGTGCTGGTGGTCAGTGAATGACGCTGATATGTGTCGTCTGGCCAAAATTTGCTCATCTTGCCATCACAGCCGTCTAACTGGACTCCATGGCCTATGTCAACTGAGGCTTGGCAACGGGTTTATGCGGATTATTGTGGTCTTTTTATTGGCAAGTATTATGCACTAGTAGTGACTGATTCCTATTCAATGTGGCCGGAAGTGGTATTCACAACAACGCCTACTGCAGAATTCACCATGTACGCACTTGGAAGAATATTGTGTTAGTGACTGACAACAGTACCCATTTCTCTGCCAACCTTCTAACTACTTCGCTCAACGTCATTGGATGCAGGCACCTGTTTACTCCTGCTCGACGTCCCTGCTCTAATGGTCAGGCTGAAAACTTTGCTAAAACACTCAAAAGTGCCATAGCCTCTCTTCAGTGTATTACATTCAAAGACCTTAAAAAGGTGTTGACAACTTCTTGCTACAATATCGCAATGCCTGTCATTCAACTATACATGAAAGTCCCGCCAAACTTTTTAAATGACGGTCTTTGAGGTCAAACTTGATTTGTAATCAATCCTCTAAACTTACCTTTTATCGTGGTAATGACTTAAGACTATCATCTGGTTTACTTCTGAAGAATCTTGGTAAATGCTTATACCGAATTCTAGACGTTGATGATTTATCTGCACATAATCGACACGTGGATCAGATACGTTTTGAGGATACAAGTCAGTTCGTTCCAAATTCTAGTGTGACTTCGGATAATGATGAATCCGTTCTAGACTCGGATTCAAACCAAGAAATTACAATCATCATTGTAAGATCTTCAAGGCCGCAAATGAATTCCAGAAAGGATTTCAAGAACCCGTAATCCCATTCAACGTGTGGTGGATGTGATGAATATCACTGAACATATAATTTCACGTCAATCATTGGGGTTCAGGTTGTACACTTTTTGATACGGCGCGTAATTCTGATACAAGCGTGTGGTTATCATTCATTCGCTGTGTTCTGTTCAATTCGAATATACGGGATACTGGTCTCGCATTAAGTTCTACCTCTTCAGGAAATATCACAGATACATATGTAACTTTATAAATAGGGACATGAACTCAAAGTGCCCATCAATTTTTTATTTACGTCTTTATGCAACACTAGTACATAGTGGATAAATAATGGAAAATCCCTTGAGCTGGTCAGCTCGGCTTGCGTCCCTCTTAATATCATCAAAACTTTTGGAGAAATCTTTTGCTGTTTATTCCATGTTTCGTATACTGTTGAATATGCTTTCCATACTTTTGTTCATGCCAGTAGTTATGCGACTCCGACAGCAAATCACTTTGGTCCATATCAAGCGAATACGTGCCACGTGTTAGTAATCGTCATTATCAACCTACTTCAGCGGTTCGCTCTGATGCGTAACGGCAACACGACGATAAAAAAGAATAAACCTTAGATGGAGAAAAGGGAGATGAAAAGATCTAACTAGTAAAAGCAACTGTTTATGTTTGAACATTCAACACTAAGATGTTTACACCTTTGTAAGTGTACAGTCAAGTTGCTGCTGAACGTGAGGTGCTATCACCGAGAGAGCTGCTTTCATACTACGATCATTGTCTAGCGTCATTCGTGGCACCTAGTTCACAGACATCTCAACCGATCACCGACAGTATTCAGGCCACTGTACCCCGTAAGCCTCCATCTTACTTAGAAGCTCCAGCCACTGTTTCTGTGAAACGCGAGGATCTCACCCTAAAAGATGAACCCGAGTGCCTAGTGAGAGACCCCATTTCCATTGTCACTCTACTTTGTAATTTATGACGAGTGAACGTGGTATCGACGAAGAGTGTTCGGTGTAGTAGACGACCAGCTGGCATTCTTAGTGCGTGGTTTAATCCATTAAGACTGCTGGAGCTTGGTGTTCATGATCAAATACCAGTTTCCTAAACTTTTCGTTGCTTATCCGTTGGTGTCAGCCAACGTGGGCGATCAAGCGCCGACTGACCGATAGATATATGAAGTCGGTTCATTTATTCCACTTTCTCTACTTCCAAGGTTTAAAAATAAGTGACCTGATAATGAGATTTCGTGAGGTCAGTCGGAACAACACAGTCTTGTAGGGTGCGTGCTGAGTCATCATTTTATTCAATTTACATTGGTACACTTATGTGCCAAAGCGTGATTTTACGTCCAAATGGCCTAACTGAAATTGTTTTGCCTCGTTTGATGGACGGAGACGTTGACCACACCTTGTCAGAAGAAACACCGTAAGGACTACGGAAGGAGAAACTCTGACCAAATGAGTTCCTCAAACCGGAAAGCATGTACAATCTTATAGAAGTGTGTTTATGTACACACTTCAGATTCAATGGTCAAGTCTACGAACAACTTAAAGGAACGTTAAAATTTACATTCATCGTCCAGGCTGTCATGCAGTGGCTGGAAAAAACCGCGCTGTCCAAGATCGAGCTGGAAATGTTGGTGCGGAAGGTTGTTGATGCATTCGTAGCCTATAAAAACATGCAATGACGTACAAGCTACTCAACAGCATTTTCAGCTATACTGTGGTGACAAGCGATCGTGTGGATTCTATATGGATCCCGGCTGCAACCGTGTTTTATTGTTTGTCTGTTCTGTACACATGATTCTGTGTACGCCTGCTATAGGAGGCCTGATACAAACTCAATGCCACTTTCTTCAGCAGTGTAACCAGTTGCACGCAGCTAATGTTTGCTCCTCCCCTCAGGACTCACCTATTCTTGCATTATCCAAGGTCGCTTGACCTGTACATTTCCGGACGTTGTTTAACGCACTCGAAGTTTCCACGCACTTCTCTCTTGGCGCGCTTTTGAGTGTCGCCGAGTGAGCTGGGGCCCATCTCGCGCTTCCCTTCTTTCTTCTCTTGGTTGCTGCCGTTGGTCCCAGATTAGGCTATAACTAACTGCTTATCATATTTTTTAACATTGCTGGAGATATACGGTTTGTTTCCAAACCCTGACGTGTTCTTTTAGTTCGATGTCTGATGGGACTACGTTTGGACTGCTCTTCAGGAAAGGCTTTTCAAATTGTTAGTGGACGATGGTCGGGCGCATCCCCGCTTGTCCACTACAATACTAACTGTACCACAGAAATAGAAAACAACAGTGAGCTACTTTTCTGAAATATATTAGTCCACCTGAAACTTGATGAAACACTGGAGACTAGTTTACCGAAGAGAAACGCGTACGGACCAACCCCGTGATTTTCACAACAACCGCCCAGTTTGTCATAAAATGAGCTGAACCCGAACTCTGCTTAAAAGGGTTAAAACACGGTGTAGTACTGCATAGAGTCGGAGAAAGAAAGAAGAAGAATACCTGCACTGAGTACTGTTTCACAGCAGACATCCACGAAATTTGGTCAGACGGGGGCTGTTGCAGAAGGAGGGAAGTTTAAGTCACGAAACCACTAACAAAACAACCTGTCTTGGCATGCATTGAAGCTGTATCAGAAAATGACCACAAGGAATCTGCAGTCAAATAGCATCACGTTAACACAAGAACCAACTGCAACATTACGACAAATGCTCCAAAAATCAAAAGAATAGATCAAACTCATCAATTAAAACAAACATTGTATACGAATGCAAACATAGCGAACAACAACGTTAAACTGGTCAGTGTTGACAAAAATTATCAGCACGATTAATAAATAAGCAATTCGTGAAACCGACAAATTAGCAAACAAGATTTGTTTTTTTGTGTTTGATCATCAGGCTAATTGCAATGCAATAAGTATGGACGAAATAGCTAGAGTGAGTCAGGGAAACGGGCAATAGAGAATGTGGATGGCGTGTTTCGTATCAGTTACGCAATCACTGAGTGATTGAACGGTGGTTTGGTTAAAACAGTTTCAGGCGTGACTGTTGCTCAGTTGATCGTCTCTAATCATTCTGCCAGTAAGAAGGTTTTCACACTCTCACCGAGTGCCAAGCAATCGACCAAAAAGGTGAGATTCCGAATTATGACCGTTGCTGAGGCCATTAATGACTAAGCAAATACTTACCCTGACCTCCGCTCTCAGAAGTTCATGTGGACACAATCTTCCCTGGCTCACAGTGAATCAAACCCACAATTTGGTACAGCGATTGCGTAAGCGATAAAATTCACACCGTCCATAACCCATATTGACTATTTCTCTGACTCACTCTAGTTGCTGTTTGCATATTCGTTGTGTTGTAATTAGCCTGAAGATCAACTACAGGAAACAAGTCTTGTTCGCTACTTAGTCGCTCTCATGAATTCAGTAGGATTTTTCTAACTTATTCGGTAACTCTGTGGTTAAACAACAATGAGTTAAAACCAAGAGTTATCAGTTTCTTAACGTTTCGACCCTCTCGGAGAGCCTTTACCAAGCGATTTTAATCAGAACATTCACATTGTACTTCAAATGAGGTAGTTATCAACCTGCACGTGTTTGTGTGTTTAACGCGCGGTATGTCGACAGTCTACCAATGGAACGTATGGGTTGGCGGTTCACCTGAGGTCACTATGTGATGATCTCAGGTGCAAACATGGCTAGATAGTTATTGTGTTGTTCGTCTGCGTGTGTGTGCATTTGTGCGTTTAATCTACATGTGTGTAGACTGTTTGGGATACGGTGAGTGACAAGGATGCCGTAAACCTTTTCGACGTGGTGTAGCTGTTTTCCACCTAGTAAATCCTGTCGAACATCTGACAATTTCAAGCCACCTTCTGCCAGTGGACACAGTCGGATGGTCGAAGTGTGCTTGTGGTGCAATGGCTGAATAATGTTCTAAATTCCACAGTTGCTGAGCGTCGGTAAGAGGCTCCTTGCCACACTACATGTTCTTTGACGCCTATTTCCAGCTGCCGGGCGGTCGATCCAATGTAAGAAGCTTGGTAATCCTTAAGTTTAGTTCGACAAGCACAATCTGGCTGCTCTAAAACTTTCCGTTTGTCCCTTGAGTGGACGAACTTTTTCTTTAACGTTTTGGTGGACTCAAATGCCACTCTGATGTCGTACTGATTGAAAATTCGTCTAACGTCCTTCGCTGTATTCCTTTTTTACGGAGTAACGATAATCGGCAGCCAATTCCTGGGCCCGTCAATCTGGTTGTAAGATTGTTTCTGAATTGGATACAAAATCTTGTCACGGAGCTCGTTAGCTTTTTGTATCGACTTGACTATCTCCAACACTTTCGGTAGGTCATCCTCGGAAATGGTTACTAGCAAACTGCATGCAGCTGCTTCCCTGGTTCGCATGGGGTGTTGTGAGCTAAAGGAGTGGCACTGTTTGGGATGGGTGTTCTTTCTGTGCACTCCTGGGCCCAGGTTACCGTCGGCAGTTCTGCATATTTTGTAGTCCATGACAGTCCTTGACACTCACATTAGCCTTTTCTCATCTCTTCACTCAGTACGAATAAACCACTGGTGTTACTGATTAAAGCATTTGAAAAAACCATAGCCGAGCTTGAGCTTGAGCCCCTTCCTGGAACTCACGTGCAGTTTCGTTTTTCTGTCCAAAGGACTCAAGGCAACGGGGTAGTCGTAGCTCCCTGCTAGATAACTAGGGCTTTATTCATTTTTTGCCGCAAACGCGACCTTAATTTCACCTCAGCAATAAATCCGCACTTCTTCCATTCAATCAGTGGCATATACTTCTCTGCACCTGTTTTTGCCGAAACACCCGCCGCAATGTTTTATTGAACTCCATTGTCGTAATTCTTTGCTGTTCTCGCGAATGTCGTTGACGCCAACGGCGTTGACGGTCGAGTCGGGCGTCTTCTTTGTAGTCGGTGATCTTCAGTTAAGATACTCAAAATCATGAGATGAAACAACGCGTAATTTTAAGTACCGTCAATCGATATCGGTGCTTGTATAACCAGCTTATTTAATCGCACACCTTACACAAGCTCACATACACGCACACAACTAAACATCTCCGCGGACCGTTGAGGTAATTTAGCCACCCTATTTGTATTGCACAAACGCCCCTCTCAGCAACTCTCCACACCTCTGGGCAGGGCGCCTACTCAGTGAAATCGTTAGAACACTGTTTGCTCAACCATCCACGACCGGATACTGCTTATCTGGCGATCGTTCCGGACAAAGATTACAGTTGACTTCATTCTACTTCTACTTTCTTCAGCACTTCGCTAGTCCTGATGAGTACCATTTATCTTTGTTCAGTCGCACCAAGCAGGACAGAACAAGCAAATGGTCAGTCTCTCAAAGTTTTATTCCTGTCTTCTACTCATTCCCGTTCTGATGAGTCTGCACAACCTCGCGTGATGTGCAAGTGAAACGAAGATTGCACCTCAACATTATCGGCAACATCGTTGATTGCGGATAACAGACATGTCCCTGTATCCGCTCGTACATCTGTGGATGATATAAAACTGTTGAACTTCGGTTCACCATCTACGGTTCGTTATAACCATGGAAAACGTTCGTAACAAATTCTTTCACCACGATGTCAGCCTTCATTATAACGAACAGAAAAGCCCAGTCTCCAGGATAATTGGAAGCCAGAGATTTTTGCTGCTGTAGCTACCAGCTTGATATATGGCGCTCATCATAGTGTATGAAAATCGGCACTATCTAGTTCGTCGATCTTGTGAATGTCTGGAACATGCAAACACGGCCAAAATTTCATTACTATTTTGGGCAAATAATTCGTCTCCGATGTGGTTTGACCTGATTACTAACATTAAATACAGCATTACTTGTTAGACATAAGCACCACAGTGAAGGGCGGATTGTGAGAAACGACGTTAGGAAGGAGATAGTTTCTCACAATAGGATTATTACTGCTTCCTATTAGAGATTGTCTGTGATGTAATTTAAGCCGTTATCATAAAGCTCACTACACATGATGGAATCGTTGGTAAGCCTTCAATATCATCGCGTTATATTGAGACTGTGCGACTGCGGCTTCCCGTCTATCCAATACTTCACGAAAAGAGTCTGAGGTATGAGTGTCTGCGTTATCATAAATGCTCTGAACGACTGAATATTACCGGACGAGCTCAACATCCTTGTGGTAACGTAACAGAAGTATCAGGAACTGTCGTGCGGCATAAGTAATTTAGGCGGCACCCTTAGCGTGCACATATCGATCTATGTAACACCTTAGGCAAAAAGCAAGTAAGCTTTAACTGCCAGTTTCGTGAACAGATCATACCTCCTATTGAAGAAGCAGAAGTTTCAAGAGCTATCTGGACTGTGGCGATTCTTGTGCTGGTCATATCGAGTAAACCGTCAAAAGTAACTCAACAAACTTGATGGGTGAGCAAATGGCCACTCGGCTATTCCGTCGCCAACGAGCACAGTCACATGCGGCAGTCAGCCTTTAGTTGACACTTTTCATTTTGTGAAGTGGGGGCCAAAACAAAGAACTGACACCGTTGACCTGTCACTTTTGTGAACAAATTAACGTTTTATCTGAATGCTCCACCCTGTTTTTCAATCACTCACTTGTTCCTCTGGGAAGCACGGTCCAAGTATTTCTAACAGCATAGCGTCCTGCTGGACTGCGGACTGAAAGTCAGGATAAGTTACTTTTCCGTCATGATCCATATCCTGGTGAAGTGAAATAGCATGTGTCAAGGACTTCATTGAATGGTTATATTAGTTAAGCAATTCAACAACGAATTATGGTGTAGGAGCTCGGTTGGTCAGCTCAGGTACACGACCAACGTGCGTGACAACAAATAGTAAATATCTATTCAAGAATGTCAATAGACCTCTATGGAGTGAGGAACGTAAATCTGAAGAAACACACTATGTAGGCCTTTAGTGAGAACGTTTAGGTAAAATTGACTTGAAGGAAAATGGATGAGAGCCTATGGCGAACAGTTTTGAAAACATACCTCTCTCGAACTTACTGTATGAACAGTTGAATGAACCTTAGGGAAACTTTAAACGTAGACCTACGGATTCCAGGAGAGGTAAGCATCGTCTAAACATTCCAAGAAAGTCAGCTGAATGGGCGTAATTAACATAAAGTTTAGAACTTAGTTGGCAACGCTCACACCAGTAACAAACACAAGAAAAATAGTTGCTGATGAGTAGTCCAGGGTTTCGTTTGTTACATGCTAAGCATCCACTACAATTTATCACAGCTTTCGCCTTAAGAGAGAAACTTCAGCGAACCTCCTTCAGTAAAATCAGCGATTAGTTTTGCACCTTTTAGAATTTATTTGGTATTGCATGTCCTTATTGGAATCTAAGATTTAATTCCATTCTTCCTGTCTTTGAGGTTAGTTTGCTGATCGCTAACGCTACTAAAACTGAAAGACATAAAAGCTGCATAAAAGCTACTTCTTTTTGAAGTGGACAGGCTGAAGGTGTCTGTTCAAAGATAAAGGCTAGGATGAAACGCGAATGACGTTCAGCTTGCCACAAACGAAGTTTTCGGCTATTAATCGGTAAACAAAACGAAGTAAATGAATGTAGAGACTTCGACTGAAATGAAAGTGGGGATTTCGATTCAATACACGCTTCGTAAACGCGGAGTTGCGGTTTGAAGTATGCGGGACAATTACTGCGTTCCCTCTCTTGACTACTAAACAACCTGAGTGGCAATCAGGGTTTTGTTTCCAAATGTTTAATCGTGACAATTCGGTCACGTTCAATGTAAGGGTAGTGCGCAATACTTTTGCCTAAGAGACAAATCGAGGCTGAACTTCAAGTCTTCAGAAAGAAGTACAACGGCAACGAATTAGTGTTAGAATGTATTTCCGAAAAACCGATAGTAATTAATGCCGAGCGATAATGATTTACGATATCACTATAGTCGTCATTCCGTAAAACCTCTGTAGGAACAAGCGAGCAAAGGTATACTGTATATCTGCGACCCAAACAATTCCTGTATTTTCAAATTCGTACTGTGTACATCAGAAGCAAACATGAAGCGCACGTACTCCGTGTAAAGGACAAGTTCATATGCTGTACGAAGGCAATGTTTGTGGGTAAAATTAATTGCGCATATAAAATGGAATCGTGGGCTTGTGTTTGTCCTTTCGCAACCAGCTGCGCACATCTATTACCATTTGTCACTATGGACGATGATTATTTAACAAAACGACCCATTCCTAATTCTCGAAGCGTTATAAAGAACGCTAGTTTACTTTGGGCTAGCATAACTGAATAAGTGTGTACATGGAAACGGTCCAAAGTATCTTTTCGCCATAGGGCCGAAGGTCAGAGGCATTACAGTGTTTGAAGAATTGCTTTGCAACACCAGTCACACACTGTCTGAAAAAAGAACAGATATGATTTTTCATTAAATAGGATTCACTAACTGTTCACGTTGGGTGATCAG
This sequence comes from Paragonimus westermani, assembly GCA_008508345.1. NCBI lineage: Eukaryota > Metazoa > Platyhelminthes > Trematoda > Plagiorchiida > Troglotrematidae > Paragonimus > Paragonimus westermani. Next base: position 20,444 of record QNGE01001409.1, on the reverse strand, counting down.
TGGTTTTGTAGACCAAGGTTCGCCAAATCAGCAAACATGTTTTATCTTAATATCCCCGTAAAATTTATCATTGTTGATTTTACGAGCGATTGCACTTGTAATGACCCGATTTACGGTTTTTTATTTAAGCTTCTTTCATTTCACATCTAAATAAGAAAACGTTCTCGCAGATAATGTTACACTCAGAAAACGTTTCTGTAAACAACCACGTAAGTAACAAAACGGTGTCAGTTTGCCTGTTCAAAGCGGAAACCGTCCAACAAGCCCGTTTGCTTTGTGAAACATAGGTTAGCGTGGTTTCCGTTGAACGTTAACCAAAAAACTGATTTCCACCTGACCGTCGGCGGCCGCCATAGTTTTGTCTGTATATGGTCGTTAAACCACGTTTTCGCTAAAGAGTGGATCTAGTTTGTCTGTTTGCCAGACTGGGAGGATATCTGGTAGATGCGGCGAACATAGACCGCGCTCGGGTTATAACAGACAGTGGAATGCCCAAACAGTATACAGTTGTTTTAAACAGAATTACACAGATTGCACTTTCTGTTTAACGTTTTATCACTGGCCAACAACTTGATGCTATTCTACGAGAGCGTCAATTTTTTTGGTTGCAAATTTCTGAGTTCCAAAATCTTCAGAGTCCATTCCGCTAGTTGGTGTTTTACTTATTTCATCAATTACAATATTGATATGCTGGGTTGGATGTATACAAACAAAATTAACCTGTCATTTCACACTACTGTGTGTCACCCTGAGAGGTATTAACTCGTCTCGTTGTTGAGTTGCTCCGGGTAGCAGCCATAATTCCGATTTCTGTTTTCACACTAGTGTCCGTTCATCACTATTGATCACAGTAAGGCTTCTTATGTATATGGTATAGGTTTTAAATTGTATATGCAGTTGTTTCAGTTCTTGAGGACGACTCCAACGGTATCTTTGTATCATCAACGAGGTTTAAGTCGACACACGGAATTATATCCGTTTGTTGGTATGCAGTAAGGGATTTGTAGACATCAGTTGAACGTCACTCGTAGCCGACTGCAACCGCAGACATCTTTCCGAACGATACAACACACTCGAGTCTGTCCTTGTTAAGGTTCACTACCAGTACGTAATCTTGTTCAGATAGTCTTTTTACTTCTGGTTGCACTTTCAGGAACAACCGTGTTGGCTAATAAGCCACTAACCTCACAGCGGGAACGACTGGATAATTACATACGAACACTCAGCTACGTCTGCTTGTGGGTAATGCTGGAGTGTTCCGATCTACCTGAGAAAATACACAGTGCCCGTCCTGCTAAATTTGAATCAGAGGCTTCTGTCACATATGAGTGGCGTTCAATTCCTGTCAACCAAATCCCATGCCATTTACTAATAATCAAAATAACACACAACTGGTTTAATAATTCCAACTTGCAGGAAAGTCTTAACCGTGCAATCATTCGTTGCAGTTAGTAGAACATTGGCTGAGCCTCATTTTGAGGAAATTAGGCGATCTGAGCACTTCACACAAGCAAATGCATTTGAACGCTTTGTAATGAAATTTTAGTGGTGTCTACCACGAGGTCATCGACAAAGTGATCCACGCTACTGGCTCATGTAGAGTTAGCTATAAAGACTTGTGCATCATCTCAATTTTCCTGTTTTCTTATAATTCGATGTCAGTGTACAAACACTGTGTAACACAATATCATAATAATAATGGTAATACTTTCACCATAATATCATCACTTAACTATATGTATGATAATGAGCTACAAAGGTAGTGATCCCTTTAGAAGTCCGGATAAAATATCTATCACCTGAGTTTTAGTGATAAAAACTCTGATCTAGTCTGCACTTTGAACCTAGGGAATAGCCAAAATATTTGAACACCGGAGAATAATAAAGTAGTAATCAGACTTTCAGGCTTACCAATCGCTTCAGAACCAGGTCCACCAAATCCCTGATGCCTTCATCCGGATCTTCATCCGTTGGTTGCTGAAGACCAAGATGTTTACATGAGTTAGGCAGTACCTCAAAATTTCCAACTACAATACGCTTTATACACCTTTGTTGCAATTCGTGCCAACACTTCACTCTAGTGAATTTCAACTGGATATAACGTGGACTAACAGTAGCGCTCGAACTACATACTTTGATAAGCTAGGAAATACACTGATTGCGCTACCTGCTAGTATAGGCCCTATATAATGTTGATTCGCAACTTTCACATTATAAGCACAGGAATTAGTAGTTGCCTCGAATATTCTGCATCCATATTGGATCTGTGTGAACTGGAAATCAACGGCTGCCTCGAGCATTTTGGCATATGGCATTCCAAATGGAATAAAATAATGAAAACAGGAAGGTTTCTGTTGTGATAGCTGCTGGGCGAAGTTCTCAATACTGCTGCTTTAGTACAGCATTGGAGCTGCGCATGATTATGCTCGGGAGATAAATATTCGAAATGATCAACTTCAAGGTGTTATAATCAGTGCGTCGAAACCGACTCTTGGATTGAGCCAAGCCAGCTATTGTATTTATGTACCATTGGATTCGTCACAGTTTCATTTCTCAGCATCCATCGAAATGCACACTCTTCCATATCTTCTGATGCTGCTCGCTAAATCAAACCCCAAGTGTTCATTTTTTTCTCTGAGCCCGACCCATTAAATTTGAGACCACTCAGGATGCTGCGTTCAATCAGCTTCCCAGAAAAAGTGATCACGATACTCACCATTTCATTCCTCAGCTGCAGACACGCCTTCAACTGTTGTTTTTAGAGATGGTTTCGCTAACAAATTTGGGATCGGCTGGTCGGTAGTATCTACCGTTTTGTGTTAATTAAGGACTATAATTACTTCCTGGTTTTATTTGCAGATCGGTTCGAGCTGGATGGGAACAATTTCAGAATACTAATAGTGCTGATAGAAACAGCTGGATTACTACGTTCGTCAGACAGATCATTTACTCTAAGACGCAGATCCTGGATAAGATGTTATAGAGTTAATACTGGGGCTCGTAACGTGATCCGACTAACAGTGTTCAAAATAGCACATTTCCCATTCGTGTGGGGAACCTCGTTTTGAACGAACCAAGGCGCAAAGCAAAGAGGCTCCCCATAATTATGGGAAATACGCGTGCGCCAATTATACTTTTCTTCATTAGCTACGATGACGTCTTTGTTAACAAAACTGGTGTATCCCAGCCCCGTAGGACGAATATGTCTCAGTGCCCGGTTGGACCTGCGTGTCACCGTCACACGAAGTAACGTCGCTTCCTTGATTGTCAGGTTTTCACCGGAGACCGGCCTCTTAGTCGATGTGATAGTCATTTTCTAAATACCGGTATGGTAATGCCAGCCCGTCAGTTTAAAGGGCTCGATGTGCTACTCTCATGTACCATGACCCAGGTCCCCCATGTGTTAAAGACAGTGGGTTGTGTAACCATCCATAAAGATTTTAAACAATGGTGGAGTAGTAGGTATGTTGACTTGAGATTGTGGTCTCACTTTTGTTTTCGTTTCACGGCTGTGTCAGGCGGAACAGCATTCGAAAAAGTATTAAGTGGCACTACATATTGCACAGTTATTTAACCGATTTCTCTGGTTCGAAAATGCACGGTTTGTTTTTCATCTAACCATCCTTTTGATTGTCATCTACTGGCATCTCATCTAAAACTATAGCTTTTCGTGAAGTAAAACCGTTATGCGTTTAGTTTAATGATATTCGTCTCCAGAGTGTGACACTTCGTCATAACAATGAACAGTCACTCAATCCCAACAGCAGCAGCCGATCGGACTCATCGTCGTCATGTGTACGTAAATCCAAGAGGGGTTGATATTGAAATTTAAGTGAGCTGATCCGCGGGTACACTGATTTTTGACAACACAGAACTTGTTATGGCTCATTAAAGACAATTTTTGGTCCGTCCATCTAGTCTACTAAGGCATTAGTGGACGGCGTTCTGTCCACACAACCAGAGAAAAGCATAAGGATTTGGCAGCCTACTGACCCCACCCGCTATCATTGGCCGGACGACGGTAAATAACCTGTTACAGAAAGTCACTGAAAACGCGCTCGTTATCGCCCGAAAACCTGCAGTTTCAGAAGTTCACTGGGCAAAAGTGGAAAGGAAAGCCTGATGGTGAGGATAGGTTAAATAGGGAACGTTTTAAACACGATGAACCTGACTGGGAACGAGCCCTTCTCAGGTGTTCCAATTCTAAGCGCACAGCCTTGCAGGAGTTAAAATTTACTCTCATTGCACCTTTATTTGATGGCAGAGAGAGCAGGCAGAGAACAAAGAGTTAGTGGAAAATTGGTCTGCTAAACTGTGATGGAAAGGATCTTGCTTAATCGACGTAATGAAGAAATCGTGAAGAGAAGTTTTCAGGGGAAGCAGTGTAGATTTTAGTTTAATCATAGTGGTGTTAACGTGCGTTGTCCGCTAGTCGGCTGCAGTAAAAGCTTGACATTTACATCCTCATTGCGGAGTTCTCCAAGGTGTTTGACCCTGTCACCCTCGGAACAGTGTGGACGGTACCTGTAGAGTTTGAATTTCCAGATAACTTCGTCAGTTTAAACAAAACCGTTAGAACACGAAAACTGGCAGATGCAAACATTTCGTATTGACTCGTCAGTACCAAATGTACAATAACATGAAACAGGTTTTTTATATTGAGCAGTTAGGGGAGCAGGGTGGATAGTCAATCGGTGGTTTAGGAAAGGTCACTAAGTCCAGGGAAGGGTCAAGTTTACGAGCAATTGTTTTTGAACACACGAGGTCGGCTTCAGTCAATTGATTGCGACCGCCTCAGCAAACTGCAAGAATTTTGGATTCGACTGACGCAACAGGATTCTGAATGCACAAATTGGGTCGATAACGTGACCGGTGGTCAGGGCGTATCTTGCGACTGCGAACGCTGGTTGCTTGCGTGTTTCAGCCACATTGTCGTTCTTCTGTAATACGGAGCCCTACACCCATTTGGGCAAATGTTCCTTCACTCTGGAGAAAGAGCACCTCTCAGTTCAGCCTATGTAACTTTCTTTGCAGGTACACGTAGATTGGTAGACACAATGTGAGGTGGCACCGACAGGCTGATCTCCTTTGATTGAAGAGACTATCCACCCTGCTCCCCTAACTGCTCGATATAAAAACCCGTTTCATGTTATTGTTAATTTGGTACTGACGAGTCAATACGAAATGCTTGCACCTGCCAGTTTCCGTGTTCTAACGGTTTTGTTCAAACTTCGTCAGTTTAGTTAACATACTGCAAGCCGGTGCAAGGGCAAAGGTTCAGTGATGTGGATGAAGGATTTCGAGATTACCACTTTTTAATATAGTGTTCTGTCTTAATTACAACCTTATTTGGCTTACGCTTGACCGTATTGACAATAGTTGCCCCACATAATTCGGAGGTAATGTTCACATTGATCACTGCACTGCACTAAATACTGCTGAATATTCATCGTCACAGTTATCCAAGACGAATACGTAACCTGACCATTCGGACGCGCTTTTTCTTAGATGAAATTAAACGACTTGCGCAAAATGAAGAAGAAATACAGTTAGTGATCAAGGCCTTTGACACCCTGACAGACAAGCTTGTTTGGGTTGTCAATACTCTTCTTCCTTTCAGCCCCAAGAGAAGGTGCTACACGTACACCGGGAGTCCACATCACTTGAGATACCGTGGAAAGCTGCGCAAATTTGTGCTACTCACTAGTAGCCTTTCGAAAGATTCATCCACGGACCGTGAGGTACGGCCCGGTGTAAACAAAACTAACGCTGCTTTCGGACGTCCTGAAAGACGTGTCTGGAGGAGTCGCAACTTGATGATGAAAACCAAGCTAGGTCATTGTATGAACAAAATATGTGACACTTACGACGCAACATCCGAGGCCCACAATGGGTATACAGTGATCAGTTATGATTACAACTAATGAAGCGGACCGAAGAGCAGACAAAAGAAAGAAAGTAAAGCTGTGTTGAAATTCAACCGTTGGCTTCGCCTGGGACATGTTTATCATCATCATCATCATCATCATCATCATCATCATCATCATCAT
>QNGE01001409.1:0-12394 GCA_008508345.1 Paragonimus westermani | reverse complement strand
GCTACGTTTCAGTTTCCTACGGACATTTCTTCTACACTTGTTATATGAACTGCCAGGAGGGATGTTCCGCCTGGCATCTAACAACTCCAGAGATTTCTCCGAGATCCAGTGTTTGACCATCCCATGTACCCCCGTGCCGCATGCCACAGTACCTGCTTCACGAATGGCCTGTGTGATCTGGGTCCAGGTCCGATCAGCATCATCGAAGTGAGAACTGGTGAGGCAGGTTTCTAAGCTGGTTTGATACCTATGCTTTACCGACAATATTACGAGTTTCTCCACCGCCAATCGTTCTTGTCGGTGGGGTCGTTTTCCAGCAAAAGTGAGTACAAAACGACAACGTACCAGCGCATGATCTGAGTCTAGATACGTGCTCCAATAAGAACGACAATCCTGTATGGAACCCCGCCACCTATAACTAACGGCTATGTGGTCCATCTGAGACCAGGTCTGACTCAGAGAGGAAGGGCGCCAAGTATAGCAATGACGTGCACGGTGCTTAAAACTAGTGCTGGCTAAAAACAGCTTATGCTCAGCGCACAGCTGCAATAGTCGCCCACTATTGTCCGACCAATGTGATGCTATCCCGAACCTGCCACCTAGAGGAGATTCGGCCTCACCAAGGCGGCCAACCTGAGCAAACATATCTCCAGTCAGAACCACTATACCAGAACCATGTGTTGACCGGATGAGAGCGGCCAGATCCGAATAAAAGACAACCTTGACGCCGACGTCACTACGATCAGTTGGGGCATAAGCAGACACAACGAATAGATTTCTGACGCTTTGGCGTCTAGAACTGACCCTAACAGAACCTGCCAAGCGGAAGGCTCAAGGTCTACTATTAACAGGAATCCAATCTATCAGTGCGGCTGCGGCCGTCGTGCTGAGGACTATACCTATTCTCGCTTGACCGGTAACCGCGGCCGGAGAGTCACCTGAAGTGTATAACCAGGATCGGGTAGAAAGTACAGGTGCTGTTAATTCCATACGTTGACTACTGTCGTGGATTCTAGTCTCTGAGATACAGCAAACATCAACATGCAGCGAGTCTAACGTTCGTGTGAGAACAGCCTGTTGACCTATCTGTTTTAGAGTACGAATGGTGAAGGTACCTATATCACTTTGCGTTCTAGATCGAAGCGGATTACAGAGAGTACGTTGCGCGGGTTACTAAAAACAGGTAAACGATGGTTAGATACTGAACAACCAAGACATTATCCAGATAAGCCATTTGGTTTGTGTTACTGGTTTTAAATCCTGGAGGTACGCAACTTTGAACAAGATAGCCTGGAGGAGTGTAATCAGGACGGGTGTCAGAATGTTCAGTGAGGGGCACTTGTTTGACTATGGATTCTAGCACACTGTTCAAGCGGAACTGTATTCGCCAGAGGTCATGTTGACACGACGTTATCGCCCTGCAACAAATGCAGCAGCAACTGCACTGGTCGTCCCAGGCTAGTAAATCCTATAAATGTATATCTTTGCCAAAAACCTCAATCACTGGCTGCTATAGCTTCTTTCTCTCAGATTTTTTAACGCGCTGTATGCTGAAAGCTTTGTTTGATTTTTCAGCCGAAATTTGAACTGCTGCTTTAAAGTTCTATATATGTATACTGGCATATACTTCTGTATAAAAACTCTTCTGTCTTACACTTTTAATATCATCCCACCTATTGCTGATGTTAATATCACATTCTCTTTTTGTTTCTGAGGGATGAAGGTATCAACTTCATAATGTCCAGTGTTTGGACTACAATTCTTTCCTTCATCGGACTGCCGGTCCTAATCTTTCGGGTTTATATTAGACACGAAGTGTATGAGCCTAATCGAAGGGATGTGTTGGTTTCTTATGGCTTTGGTCGGTGTGACAGACTAAACCAGAAACGGTTGTCTCCAGTCGTGTATGTGTGTGTGCGTGAGAGTTCCGGTCGTAGGTTTTATTTTTACAAGTATATCCACATTCACTGGGAACTATCTCTTTCCATACATCTCTGCGTCTGCTAACAAAGTGTTGATCGATCTAAATGGTTCAGGTATTGTAAAATGCCCTGTTTCGTCGATGTGAAGCATCGTAATTGCCACACCTTTCAACGTTGTTGATGAAGCGCCCGCCTAGACCTGTATTACAGGCTAACGTTAAGCTTAAGTTTGTTACGTCACGCTAGTGCACGTACCATGAATCATGTACCATGAAAATATTTTCAGTAGATTATTTGAGTGTAGGGTCTATTCGAAAATTGCGTTGAGAGGTGATCCATCACGTGTTTCATTGCAAGAAGTCTCTATGTAGTTGTCAATTGCTAAAACTCTTAGTTGGGTTATTTATACATCGCCCCGCAACATTTAGACACAGTATAATCTGGGTGAGTCTCCAAAAAATTATGGATGGTGTGGCCAGAAATAGTTTGTGTGCGGATGTCTACCTGAATTATGTCATATGTACTGAAAACCACAGACGCTCCACCCTTTTTGAACAATAACAGATGGACGGTAACAGCGTTACTCATCTCTAGAAATTCACACTGTATTTCAAAGAACTCATAAATGTTCACTCTACTGCATTCAGAAAGCAGTATTAGAAAGCTTTTATGGCTTTCAACGCCATATTTGGGCACCACATGGGACACACCTGGTAGGGTTTGGTTGAGTGAGTCGATGACTGTTAGAAAACGGAGCTAGGCAGTCATCCGTATATTTTAGGAGATAAGTGGAATTGTTGAAGTGGTGCAGCATCCCCTGAACACAATGAGGTAGATAACAGCAGGTTAAATTTGTGTCGCAAACATCTCAGCCAATTTATTGTAAGTATGACTGCACAAGATTGGCCTTGGAACACTGTGCATCTCGAGCCGTTTGCAGCTCTCACAGCGGATTTTTCACCTTCTCCTCCGAATATTGCGGAGCATAAAGGGACAACTTGCTGAATCTACAAGCGTGCGGTATATCTCAGACTGGCACCAGAGACTGGGTAGAGTGGATTGTACTGGAGCTGATAGCGGAAGCAAAAACAATACATCGGATTGCCGACACTACTCAAGGATCTACAAGTATGAGCCTTCGGACCGAGTGGGTAAACATTCACTGAGGAACAGTTATACCCACCAAAACCGTAGTATAATCGCTCATTACCGTCACCCATGCACACAGTGTAGTAACAGCACAACACTCTTTGTAACGAAGGAGCTTCGAACTGAGTAGACCACGGTGAGGTGGGCAAAACTTAACAGTGGAACCGAGCTCGTGGACTATAACTTGGTTGAGATATCTGGCTGAACAAAAGATGAGTTCAGGTGGGCCAAGGCGAAGTTGACAAGTTGGTGTGAGTAAGTGATACCACTTTACTTCAGGTACTGTGGGTATCGTTAACAATCATCAAGTGTCGGTAGCTTTTGTGAAACGAATTTATGTTGGTGGATGAAACTCATCTCAAGTGTCTCAATGTTTTAACGGGGGGTTAATGGTTTTCTTTAAAAAAAAATTAAACTCCCCTCATCTGATTTGAAAAGGTACACTTCATTTGTACTGAGAGCTCAGTCACAAACGACGCTTACAGCAGCGGTGACCTAGTGAGTAATTCAGAACTACTTGTGATGCGAACAATCGTGAGTTCAGTGCCTTTTCAGACTATACCTTCACTTGAGGAGTTCATTCGAGAGCGGACCCCGTCGTGAATTATCGTTTTGAAGACGAACATCGTGAAACATTCCAGTGACTTTTTTTTTAAATTGAACATCACTTACATTTGATTGCAGTCTTCGCATTCAGATAGACTTTCCAGGTGTTTGCAATTCAACGCCAAATATTTAAATTCAGTCATGGATAAGTCAGTGAGTGGGCTCTTGGCTTTTTCTTTTCCTTCTTAGTAGGATCTGTTTCTCCCTGTACGATTGTATGCCAGGTTAACATCGTCTTGAACCACGGATGTTTTGTTTGTGGGAAGGAGGATTTTGAACCAACATCTCTTGCCTTTGTGGATTTATCCTTTAAAGACCAACGAACCAAGGTAGACTGTGTCCATCCGCGTTACCGAATTGTGAACACGATATTCAAGGATCAGCTTTTATGTACGGCTGAACAACGGAAAACCTTATAACCTTAATTTAGCAGTGGCGATAAACCCTGTTTCTCCACAAATCAAGCAAGTACTAAACTGAAAGTAACACCACTAAGGTTTTCTTGACTGTTTCTTTGACTGATTCGACACCCGGCCTTGTTAAAGAAATTTCTGACCATTTAATTCAAATCTCCAAGAAGCTACAAAGACTCTCTTCATTTTGTCTAGAAATACTTGTGTTGCACGGCATATTGTCAAGTTGCTTTTGAAACCCCATCAAAAATCGTATCCAGCTAAAACCCTGACATTTTACAGTTTGTATGAATATATGCGAATCATTGCGAAGGTAACACAAAAACATTTTTGGTTGCGCCGACATGAGGATGAGCGTTTATTATTGTGTAAACTTCATCCATATCGGCTAACGAAGTAAAGAACCGAAGTTATTTACAGCTTCAGAATAAACACGGCTCTAGTAGACAGTTGTAAACTGAACACATTACTTGACCACTAAATCTTCACCGACAAATGCTGCGCAAAAAATTATTTACAAACATATTATTGAAACTCGTCAACTGGAAGGATTACTCTTCCATCTCTGGTGTGGAAAGACCTACAAAATTTTCTTCTAATAGAGCAGACTAGTATTGCAACAGCCGTAGTTTTCGTGCCTGTCCTTCTGTCTTCTTGAAACGTTTGGGTTTGTCTCTAAGTTTGTATCAGGCTGTGATGGTCAGTTGACAAACACCACAAACGACACTGATACTGTGTCATCTGAAAGCCTGTTCTGGGGCACCATCACCGTGGTCTCGCTTATCACATCCGGGTTCTTCGCCATTTTTGCCATGCCTGATCGCCGTCCACTGGTTGCACAAATTTTCGCTGTAATAACTGGTGACATGCAAGAGGACTGCCTGTGCCTAAAATAGCTTACGTTATGCTATTGACTATTTTCCGATTTATTTGGGAGAACCACTGCTTCAAGCTCCTGCACTGTTATTTATTGGTTTTGTTACACAGTTTTTTGAAAACTGTTTGCTTCTGAATAACCCGTATAATTAATGTAAGGACCCAAGATCACCAGGTTAATTAAAATGTCCTAAACAGCAATTGGTGGACGTCTGCAGATCTATTCAAAAGACGTAAAACGCAAGTGGCCTTTCAGTGGACTGGTTATCTTTCACTTTTTTGATAATCCGATACGGTTAATACGCATTATAAGGACCACGGTTGTTACCTACTAAAGAAGTATACGTGCCACACGGGGGCATATGAAAAGTTGTGCCTAACAGTGCACCCTTCATTTGGCAGACATTTCGTAGGCTACAAAATAACATCCTTAGAGATGAATCAGCTAGTCCGAAATTCACCTTTGTGTACACCAAAATGTGAAATAATGTTCCAAAAAAGTATCGTCAAGTTTCACAAAATTTGAATCCGTTGCCTATGTTGGATAACTGGAAGCACTAACTCTGATAAGCATGAGTAAGTAAGAATAAAGAGGTTCGTGTTCAGTTGTTGTAATTCATCAGCACTTAGTTTCATTCTGAGGAACAAGTTAGTCTGTTTATGTCCGTTGGACAACTGTCGTTTCAGTCTGATGGTGACGCGTACAGTTAACCAAAGAAAACCACATCACTTTATCACAGGATGCCGGCGAAAAGTTTATACCATGACAAGTTTGCTTCTGTATTGATTGGGGGTCCCTCTTGTACACCCATAACTTAATAATGAGACTGGGTAAGTATGGTTTCGTTTCTGGAAAATACTCCAGACTAATGTGTCATGTTTTCAAACGCATGCAATTAATGACGCAAGAACGGTTAAGAGAGCATAACAATCGCACTCACAGAAGAGTTTACGTCAAGTGAAGTCTAATGAATTTTCTGCCAAAAAATTCATCAGATAAGCCAAACAAACAACGCATACTCAAGTGAATGGAGAAGTAAAACTGTTGCAGTTAGTAGCTCATTTGTGGAAGTATGTTGGTTTTCATCTCAAAATCAGTGGAGTCCGTTGATCATTACCGAGGTCAAGGGCATTTATTGAAACTGTGCATTAAACATCTAATATATGTCCACATTTTTCTTGCAAAACCAAATTTTGCCAAAACTGGAGAAATAAATTGCCCTAGGTTACGCAAGTCAGCGTCCTTCAAATTTTTCAGCTACAATCTGTTTACCTGAAAGGCGGGATTAATTGTCATTCCTTTTATACTTAGTATCGCAAGCTGTTGTTTGAACAACTGAAGAGATTAGTAGGTTCTACCGTGAATTTGAACACTGGCTGCTAGCATTGACCTCACCGGTTTTCAGAGTGATCTTGCGACTTGCTCAAAAAAACGGTTTTCCATGATTACCTGTCAAGCATATCAAAGTCTAAACCAAGCAGTTCCAGAATTGTTACGGGGATATCCGAAGCTACCGCCACCAGAATCCAAGTGGCATTCGTAAGCGATCATGACTCACCCTGGCTGTAACGACTATTAAAAGCTTAAAACCTGCATACCCTCAAGAACTTTCGGGTATGTATGGTCAGTGTGCTCAAGAAACTCACACAGGCAAGAATGCACAGGTATTCGGGTCCCGACACTATCCCACGAAGCTTTGTCAGATGGTGCGCTGAAATGTTGGCAACTGCACTTCCTACTCAGTTGCTCATTTATATGAGATTGAGTCACCATAGAACGGAAACCTTGGCATGTGACCATTATTTACGAAGGTAGAGACCGCGACAATGCTGCAAACTGTCTACTCATTGCATAACCAATAACTATCTCAGAACTTCTACACTGCTTGCAGTTGCATAAGTTATTTGCCTCCGAGAAATAGTGCCTCCATCCAGGCCACTCGTGCACCGTCACCAGATGCAGCCCGCCTGCGATTCTTAGACGAAAGTAACTGGAGACCCCAAGAATATCTCACTCTTACTTCTGTCCCTTTTTCTGATTGGCTGATAGAGAAACTCTTCACCCTTGCAGATCCAGATGGGCTGAGAGGTCGAAATAAAGAGGTCTTTTGCGGACGCGTTATCACTGATACATATGGTTGATGTACTTTTGACTTATCGCCTACATAAATGTCTTACCAGTCGTTGGTGGTTTAGATAAGTTGGACCAATAAATTTCTGCTTTCTGACTGGCTGATTGTCATACTGGTCACATTTGTGGTTAACATGACACGTACGTTTTGGTCACTTAATGAGTGTCAGAAATCGAGTGTACACTCTCAGGTCTTGTGTTCTGATTACACACGGCTGGTATGGTTATAACAAGGCCTCAACCACTTGTCAGATAAATTTTTCCTGCCGGAGAGTGCCTACTCATTGGAACAGCCTTCAGCCAGCTCTCATTAATGCTTGCTCTACCGTGTAACTTGGGGATTTGCTAGACGTCTTTCTGTTTAGCAATAATAATACGCGACCGATAAGCTCTTATCTTTCTCCATGTCTGTTGACCTTCAATTGACAATGTATCTGAAGAAAGTAGTGCTGCACCAGCTTTCCAATACTAAATTCCAGAAAAGATGACACCCGTCTAACATCAGAAGAAGAACCGTGCCGACTGGGGAATCTTGGGCTATCTGCCTCGCGCCTGCGTGTCAGTCACTGGAATCACTGTCTCTCTTCAGTAGGCAATGTGAGCGGACGATGTTTGTTGCTGATGTTAAAATACCGTCTCCCATATTTGCCTGGTAGGAGTGGGATTCACTTCAGTCTAGTCTTGACAGACTATAACAATGGTTGGTAGGGGACCGGTCACCACTCAGCTGAGGCAAACGCATGATCCCCTACATTCGTTGAGGTGCTTTAACAACGTACTTTGTGGTCAACAACCTTCTTCTTTCTGTACTGCGCTATCGCGAAATCGGAGAAAGGATACTAGATTTAAGGATTTCCGCATAAGACACTTGCAGTGGCGCAGAGTCAACGGTGACATGTACTTGGTCCAGAGGAATATGGGTAGCCCGTGCCCAATCCGCCCGCCTAGCCTTGTTTGCGGTTTAGTGATGTCCTACTTGAAGCTGTACGTATGGGTCTGTTCACCCCACCCATACCAGGACAGCAAGCTACGTGGACAACTTCGAAGACGGACCACAGAACGAGTGAGATTGCAAGGATTGTCATATGCTGTGAAACGTGAGCAGCTGGACATACTCAGTAGACGGTGTCGTCGTATGCGAGGCAAAATAACGATGTTCCACAGTACCCTACTTGAATCAGCTCATTTCTGAATCAATACAGCAGGGTGGATAGGCGAAAACATGCTACTGCTGACCCCTCCCCCACTGTCCTATCAAAAATTTAGCTCTCAGGCCCCTCCCGATCCCCAATTCTGATAATTTCTCTGCGGGTCCCACAGCAGATATAATTAATCATAGTAACACTGTACCGATAAGTCCTAGAACTCGCCACTCAGTCACAATCCTCTCTCGTCCTGTACTTCGACCCGGAACACAAATTACTATAGGTACCTTCAACGTTCCTACTCTAAAACAGACAGGCCAATAGATTGCTCTCACACGAACGTTAAACCAGCTGCATATCAATGTTTGTTGTATCTCGGGGACTAGAATCCACGACAGTATTCAACGTATGGAATTAACAGCACCTGCACTTTCTACCCGATACTGCTTATACACTTCAGGTGACTCTCCGGCCGCCGTTACCGGTCAGACTGGAGTAATTATAACCCTCAGCACGACGGCCAAAGCGACGTTGATAGGTAGTAGACTTTGTGTTGTCTGCTCGGGAAGTTCTGTTAGGGTCAGTTCTAGACGCAAAACTGTCAGAAATCTTTTTGCTTTGTCTGCTTATGCTCCAACTGACTGTAGTGACATCGGCTTCAAGGACGTCTTTTATTCGGATCTGGACCCGCGCAACTAGCTCGTTTATATTCAAGTACCTTACCCGTGTACAGTACTAGCTCATCATACATTATCTTTATCTGTCTTCCTCATCATCAGCGCATCACTAAGGCTTCTCTACCACTACGTATGCAATGCACTTGTGACGGGTACCCGTTCCCATGCCCTTCATAAGACTAAAAAGCAGATCATATGCAACTCAACAACCTCTTGGATCTGCAGCAGACCTGTTCAACTTACGTAATGTTGAAATTATTGTAGTGGCCAGCGATCGTGTGTCTGCCCCAAGAATATCGACTGCAACCGTGTTTTCTTACTTCTCTGTTCTGTACACATGATTCCGTGTACGTTTGTCATAGAAGGCCTGATACGAACTCGGAGCCACTTTCTTCCGTTGTGCAAACAATTGCATCCAATGAATTCTTGTGCGTTCCTGACGACTCGTTCGTTATACCATTCTTCGAATTCGTTCAACATTTTCAAACGTTTGTTAACGCTTTTTTCACCTGGCACGCCTTTGGATGCCGCCGAATGGGCTGAAGCCCACCTCACGCTTCTTTTCTTTCTCCTCTTGGTTGCTGCCGCTGGTCCCAGATTGGGCTGAAATTGACTGATAATCATGTTTCCAAAAAGTGCTAGAGATATACGGTTGGTTCGGTGCTTGTTGGGACAACCTTTCGACCTTTCTTCAGAGACGGAAGAAGGTCGAGCATATACACACTTGTCCTTCATTGCGTAAGCGCACTAAACTACCGCTTTCCAAAGTATACGCAACGAATACTGGAAGCGAAATAAGCATGTGAATAAATCGATTTCTGACCAAAACTAAACTACACCGATGCACGGAAGTAGTAAGGGGAATTGAAGATTCCACTGTCAAGCGTGCGAGCAAGGCGGTATTGTGTACAGCGCAATTGGCGCGCATAGGCCAGCAAACATGAAAACGAACAAACGCGGTCACATGCAGCAAGCAGACGGTAGTCAAAGGTCCTTACGATCCAATGTACAATGTGAACTAGGATTTTGGGAAGGATTTTACACATTGTAGAGCAAGGAGACCGAGGTAATCTCCAAGTCACTCCAGTCGACCATATCGTCAACTATATATTAATATATAGTTGATTATATAATGGACTTAAACGTGACCTAAATATCAGGTGGCGGCCTGGAGATTTCACTGGCTTGCATGCTGTATGATGTGTAAAATAGTTCCAAAACTCATAGTTGCATATTGCACCTGGGCTTTCAGGAAAGCTCGCATGATGTATGCTGTGCAATTTTTTGTCTGCACGTCATGTGACTGTGGCGCGAACCTGAAGGACACACGTGCTACATTCTTCCGGTTTGCTCGCTTGTGGACGGCCGGTCTCTGGTCTCTCTAGCTAACTCACGTGTCGGTGCCCTTTATAGCGCTATCAGAGACCACTTGCACATTTCGTTGAATAAAGATTTGGTCCCTCTCCTCAGACGAGAAAATCGAGTCTGATAACTGCTTACCTGGGGGAAAAGCGAATTAGTGCGACAAGTACTAAAATTACCTCAAAATTACCACCAAATTTGGTGGTAAGAGGGGGACCCATTGCTCACCTTTTTCGCCCCATCTTCCGGCACACAAGTGACTGTTCATGTTTCAAGTCCTGCAACTAAGGTTATTCAGGCGTGTAGTGATATCACCTTCGACGACCCGAAAATTCTAAGCTCCGCAGAACGCGAGAGTTGCCTTGCCAATACCACCGCGCAGTTTCACATTACCTTGTGAATGTAACCTACATGTGTAGAGATGGTGCGAATTCATCACACAACTACGAGAAAAACTGCGGTACGTATGCCGGCCCATTAACTTTGATGCTAGTGGTTTGTAATAAATTTACATTCACGAGGCAATGTGAACCGGCGCGGTGGTACTGACAAGGCAACTCTCGTGTCGCGCGGAGTTTAGAATTTTGCGGATGTCGAAGGTGATCTCACTACAGGCGCCAGCAATTGGTCAAAATATTTCGCGTGTACATATATGCACACTAACATATATGTTAGTGTTGTAGAATATAATTGAGGTTTATACAGGCGGGAGGTAACGTGTGCTTTGCTCACCCTTATAAGCGATGCTTTCAGTAACTGAAACATTTCCTCGCGTGATATCACACCGTCGGAATTTAGATCATATGCTCTGAATGCGACTTGGATAAATTGTAGGTTCTATTAAACGTGGACATACAAGCCGTTCTTTCTTGAATCGATCCTCTCAAAAAGATAGATAGACCGATGACCCATTTCTTTGCCGTAATACCTCCTTCGGAATGGTAATCGAATGCGCGAAAAACTGCACCGTTTAAATAAATTATTAGGTATACCTCGGTCAAGTAATAGATCATCGGTCATGTGGAATGTGTGGTGCAAAATTTCTCTAAACTTGAGCCGATCAAGTTTTGCGAATGGTCGCTTCCCATCAATTTTTACAAACATATCCAGAAGATGTTCCCGCTCATTTCGGGTGACTAAGACAATTAGTTAGATAATATAATGCAACACCACATTTGACTTGATTTTCAAGCTTGGCAACCAACTCAGCGATCCTTTTTCTTATTGAAACTTCAAGCATGACCAATCGTTCAAGACTAAGACGATGCAGCTAATTTTCAAAAATTGACCGAAACGTCTCTATGCCATTTAATCAAAGTCAATAATTTAAACAAACATCAACTCAAATCCGAGACCAAAAGGGTATTCCTATTGTTTGGCTGAACAGGATGAGTTCAACTGTTTGATTCAGTATGGTCTACTTCTCGGGGTTTATAAAAAGTGATGGCTATTTGCGGAAGCTATTCTAGTAATCCCACCGGTACGATTTATTCGTTTACCGTGGATACAAAATAATTCAATCGGTATTCCACTTTCTTACTCTGGTACCTGATACGAAAACCAAAATCACCGAACTGTGCTACTGACGGCTATTTTTTATGTAGTCAGCCAATAATTAAAAATTGACATAATGTCAAACACGAAATTCACCATTGCAAAAGCACCCAGTGTGCCGGCATTTTGTCGTATCACATGTACCCCAGTCAGCTTCTTTTCAGGTCCACAAACAGGTGATTTGTCCGCATTCGTGAACCATGTTGAAGAAGATGGACGGCCAGTGCCCGCTGTCAGCGGTCAGTGAACGTGTGACCACTTCTCATTGGCCGTTTATTTCCAGACCGTGGAATCACCCATATATATGGAAAAAACATGATGCAAAGGAAACTTCTTTGGCGTTTGTTTTGTATCAATACACTCCTTTTTTGTGTGGTACATTTCATTGTGCTTCGCTTGCGTGCGCTGAAGACTCACCTGCGACTGACTCATTGGGATACTGTAGTTTTGGCACCCACGGCGAGACACGAGTTTCACGAGTTCCGGTCATTAGACACCGATATTGAATCGTTCGCTAACGATTCAAGTCTACACCAAGTTACGCGTAATCCGTTGATCC
>QNGE01001408.1:142343-153597 GCA_008508345.1 Paragonimus westermani | reverse complement strand
AGGGCTGGGGCTAGAACACAACCCTGCTTCACGCCAGTGACGATGTCAAATTCATCAGAGGTCGATCCACACGATTGCACCTTCGCCTTCATGCCAGCATGCAACAATCTAACTATATTGACGAACTTACCTGGACATCCAAACTTACCAAGCACCGTCCACAGCGCCTCGCCGTTCACGAATTCGAAAGCCTTTGTGAAGTCCACGAACAGGGCATACAGGGGCTGATTCCGTTCCCGACACTTCTCCTGAAGCTGTCGAGCAGCAAACACCAGGTCGATAGTACTCCGACTCGGCCGGACTCCACATTGCTCCTCGAGAACATTCTCCTCCAGAACGTTTGCATTCAGTCGGTTCAGGAAGATTCTGGCGAGCACCTTGCCTGCACAGCTCGAAAGGCTGATACCTCGGTAGTTGTCGGTGCATTGCTTGCTACGATGAAAGCATCCTTGAAGTCTTGCGGCATTACCTCGTGGTCCAAGATGGAGTGAACCAGCTGGAGCAGAGCGCGTTCCAACGCCGGACCACCATTCTTCAGGATCCCACCTGGCAGCCCATCCTCGTCTGCAGCCTTCCCGTTGCGCAGTTGACCAATCGCACTCTGCAACTCCAGCACGTCGGGGGCGAGAGCAAGCGAAGATTTAACGTCCTGTTGCCGCAGACTGTTAACAGTCGCCCAATGAATTGTAGTAGGGCGGTTCAGCAGGCTGCCGAAGTGTTTGCGCCATACTCTCATGACGTCTTCCGGCTGGCTGCAAGAGCAGCCGGTGTCCACGTTTACCAGTGTTTTAGTAGACTGGATAGATGGACCGAAGATCGCCTTAAGCGAATCGTAGAACTCCCTGTGTTGCCGACGATCTGCGAAACCCTGCATGCGCTCGCCCTGTTTCCTCCACCAGTTGTCCCTAATTCCGCGAACACGCTCGGCCAGTTGACGGCGGATAGTCCGGAACGTAGCCTTCTTCGCTTCATTGCCCGGGTCCAGGGTGGGTGTGGCGAACGCGGCATTCTTCTCTCGTACCAAGTTGGAGATGGCTTCGTTGTTGTCATCGAATCAATCCGGGCGTTTCTTGAACTCCACACCAATTGACCCGGTGGCTGCTGCCTTAATCTGTTCTTTCAAATGTTGCCATATACCCTCAGGGGTAGTGGATACAGGAACGTTTTGCAGACGAGCGACGACTGCACGTTGAAAGGCAGTCTTCGTCTCGGAGTGCTCCGGCCGTCTGATATCCAGATTCTGTCGTTGTCCGGAAGATCTACAATAAACAGGCTTACATACACGGATAAACAACTTGGTCCTGACCAGCCTATGAGCTGTGCTACATTCAGCGCCGCGCATCACGCGAGTGATGCGCACTTCACCAATGTCACGCTGCCGCACAATCACGTAGTCAAGCAGATGGTGGTGACCGCTTCGTGGATGGGTCCACGTCGTGATGTCTCTCGCATCCAGCTGGAATCGGGTGTTCGTGATAGCCAGCCCGTGAGTAGCGCACACGTGCAGCAGACGATAACCGTTCTCGTTGACTGAATCAATGCTGTAGGGTCCGAGGACTCCCGGCCAAGCTACTGAGTCGCGACCAACTCTAGCGTTCAAGTCACCCATAACAAACAGGCGGTCATTCATCGACGCAGACCGGATTGTTGCGGACAGCTGATCATAGAACTGGTCCTTTGTGTCACCCGTGTGACACATAGCTGGACCATAAACCCCAACAAATGTAGAACACTTACCTCGGCCGAGTCGCAGGCTCATCGACAGCATTCGAGGGCTAATGCCATGCGGTTCGCCTATCATCAAACCATTGATGCGATCAGCGACTGCAAACCAGACACCATGCACCCGAACACCGTCTGTCGGGTAGCCCATCCAGTAGAAAGTGTATCCCTCGCCTGCTTTGCAACTTACCTTGGTCTGCAAGACTTATCTCACTCAACGCTGCTATGTCGACTCCATATCGACAGAGTTCCATCGCGATCAGAGCCGTGCGTCGTTCCGGTCGTTCTCAGACGCTGCATCGATCCAGCAGCGTGCGCACGTTCCAAGTTCTGATGGTAAGCGTCCTGCATCCTCGGGCCTGTCTCAGGTTGGTCCTCGGGGCACTGGTACCTGATTGGGCATCATCTCCAGGGGGTTCCTGTTCGAGAGAAAGTATGAGGGTGAGTGTTTGGCGGTAGCATATTTTAGCCTATCCACCCTGCCATGTGCAGCAGATAAGGTTTATCCTGCGCAACGGCTGATGCAGTATGGTGTTTCGATTATTTTTTAACATCATCGTATGTATGGGCTTCGGATACTGCCATGACGCCCAGACCTGTGCAGGAGAGCGATCAGGGCTATCAGGCAAAGCCTCTGGCTTAAAAGCCTAAACCGCAAGGCAGCAGATGACTCACATACACATGCGCACATGACAGCATCAGCCACCGAAGAGAGGATCGACAGTCATATCAAAGCAGATCCAGCGCCCACTCACAGGAATTGTAACACTGCGCACACGGTCCCAGCAGACAGACAGAGTCAGTTCAGGCAGCAACGAGCACCACCCCCAAAGAAGCTACAGCACACCATCAGCACGCATTACAAACGCACGCATCTGCTTTTTGTCTGGCTGCTCCCCTTTGGCCAATCTGAAAAGGTTGAACCTGAACGAACCGAAGTCCCAGTCAGCACAGCCCTCCGGATCAAAACAGCAAGCAAGCCTGACCACCACGCCAAGGTAGCAGAAGAGGTCAGGAGTTTGCGTAACAGACTCACGCTAACGTGCCGGCCCTTACTTTAAGGCGAAGTTTGTGCGCCATTCGAGAAGCTATCCGCAAGTCTGCTTTACCTGATTGTTGCGGTAATTAAGGTTCCATACAGTTATCCTGACCTAGAACTTCCACAATTCCGCGCTACGTTACTTTCGGAGTTGTTTCTCCGCTTCATTGCTCCTGACGGACGAAAATGCCGCGCTGGACTGACTGAAGTTGATGGGTACCAGAAGCTTTCGGCGAAACAGTGTTTTGACAAGGGATACTAAGTTTCCAAAACAAAAGACTTAGGTCTCAGACGTTCGGCTTTCTGTAACGTGCACTTGGATTGTACCAAAATCATAACCCATCAAAAGGTCAGTTCGGTGTACACGGTGGTGACTTTTTATGAGCCAGAAATGGCCATTAAGGATGCAGGATACATTAGCGGCGCGAAACGACGCCCGAAATGCGTTCCATGGAAATTTTGTTGACAGGTACAATCGCGGGAGCTACCGATCCAAACTGACCATAGTTTATTTTGGTCATGGTCAAAGGTCGGATCACATACACAACTGATTCCTGTGATCAGAATAAGAATAAATCGGAACCTACTGCGAGACTCATGGTTTGACTCGTCGGCTGTGACAGAAATTCTCATCCTCGAGTTGCAGTGCGCCAACACCATGTCTGATCGCAGCAATGGCTTGATTCCCCCAACAGCCCGTTTGCTCTCCAGTGACTGCGACTACGGTTAGTTCTTTGTCAATTTTTGTTCACGGATGCTCACATGCGATGCACTGGCGGTGAGAGTTCGCTGTGGTGCCACATGAGACCCAGAACAGAGCGGTGTGAGAAGAAGTCATTCGCTGGTGGTATTTCGCTGATAGCTTTCAAGTTACCGGCGTCTGAAAAGCAGCCGTTCTTATAGATGATGAATCCGAGGCACCCGATGGGGGGTGTGCAAAATGCGGACTTATCACGGCGGATGCCAACGGCCCAATCCTTCTTGAAATCGAGGACTTCATTCAGGCCGGTCGTTGGTTGTACAATGACTCACCCCGTCACCACAAATTTATCCAGGTATGCCTCTGTTTCTACTGCATCCACCTTCTGGAAGATGGCCCGGGCAGTCGTCAAACCAAATGACAACCAGTTACACAAGAAGAGTCCACAGTTTGTTTTGATAAGCAGAAATTCATTGGGATCCTAAACAACCTGCATTTGTAGGTACTCGTCGGTTAGTACCACTTTGGCAATGTATGCGCCACCAATTAGCTTCACAACCAGGTCCTACTGAAAGAGTATGAGGTAGTGATGGATGTCCAAGGCGCCAGTAATACCTGTACAGAAATCCACGCAGACAAGGATGGCATTATTTTTTCTCGGTCAAAACAATAAGCGTGACCTTCGGCAAGCAGACGACAAGTTGGAGCACTCAAGGATGCTGTACTCCATCCACTACCCTCCTAACAACAGGTAGAGAAGGATACGGAGTTGACCACCCCTTGTGGAAAATCTGCCTGGAGCTTGAACTTTAGAACATACCGGCCTTTTATTTCATGCGACATTACAGGCCGTCGTGGACACTGTGGCTTGCCATCAACAAGGAAGGGCGATGAGATTTTTGCTAAATTATCCTAAGCGGTTAAGTGTCAGCAGCAACAGTGCTGTTGCATGCTGTGTTTAGATGAAATGATAAAATTTGCAGGTGAATCATCCGAACTGGTTGCAGTGGGTCGATGTCTGGAAGACCCGTGAGGTGACACATCTCTTCAAGCTCTATTCCATCGAGAGTAGCATCACATTTTTTTGACTTATAACTTTCGCGACAGAGGTACGTCTAGTGATACGAGTGAACTTTGACTATATGGGGGCTTCCCAACGTATTTCAAGGAGAGCTTCGAGTTGATAGTAAATTCGGACGCAGTGTCCCGTTCAAGGCTTATTGGAAACCGTTTGACGGACACGGTGGCATATTTACGCCTTTCCGCAAAATTAGGCTTAGATATCGTAGAAGCCGCATTCGAAGTCACGGCGTGCTTCCCAGCATGATGATTTTTAAACTTTTTCTGATGAGCAGGCTTCCGCGAGTTGACTGTGCAGCAGTGGACTTCTTCACACTTCCGTTTATTTCACTTTCAGCAGTCACTTTCTGAGCGGCCAGATTCGCATCGAATGCCAGTGACCAGGCGTACAACGGGGGTGAATGTCTTCAAAAATGATCGAATGGACTGGTGGAATTCTGCCTGACTGCGTCATCCCGGCGACGCCACCTTCATAAAATCTCCCAATGGTTCTTCCCGTGAAAGTTCCATCACAGAAGTGCCTGGTGGGGTTCAAGCAAACCAGGACACCCGGTGGCAACTGTCCGAAGGTTTATTTCAAATTCCACTTTCATTTGGTCTAAGATTTGAGTCATTATAGTGGCATAAACAGAGGGCTTGATGCCCCAGGCGAAAGTCAGGCATTTCAGCTAGTCGTCGTTTGTTGGGCACAACTTGAACGACGAAAACTCTTCATCAAATATCTGTCAGGTTACTCGACTGTTTCTTCGAAGGGGAATCAACGAGAACTGAGGAGAAACATGCACTTTGCATGTCGTTCGTGATTCACAGTCCCAGGTTTGCGCATCTGCGGTCGAAACCCTCCAATGTAATCCATCTTTGCTAACTCCATCCGGAAAGTTTTGTCGTAACTTTGAAGCCATGATCCAGAGTGCACGCCCGAGGTTTGCTCCAAATGGAAACCAGTTAGCGTACACAAAATGGAGTCCACAAATCTATGTGACTGTTCTACAACATCAGCAACACAATCGTGAGAGCCGACCATTTGTGTCGTTCGCAAGAAACTTCACACAAGACCACACTCAGAGTGGCATCCGAAGTGAAAGTATGCAGCAGGCAACGCCAATACCTCAACGCCGAATGGTTGAACAGAGAACAGAACAGAGCAGCAATGAACCGGATTGCTATAAGGAAAATTACGCCACCTGGAAAAGCTCAAGAATCCTCGAAGAATTTCCAATCCACCCCAATCAAGAGACAGAGATGAGATCAAACGAATTAACTCGCTTGTTGAGGATCACTGTATAACGACACTATTTTGAATTGCACACTGAGACAAACTGAAACTTCCATTGACTTTTATGAACGTTCTTAGAAAGCATATAGGTTGGCTGACAATAGGGGTAGCATCTCGGAACTTGGAGCCGCCCTATCCTAGATATGGTCACATATTTGAAGCATGTGGACAGGATTTCTCAACTTGGTGATGACAAAGAGTAAAGGGTTTGAGAAACGATGAAAATTGTGAGAAATGAAGCGCTGTATGAACGCCGCAGACCTCCTCCGCCCTAGAGCGTTGGTGTAGGTGAGGCGCCCAGTGGAAGAAGGATTAAGGTACAATGTGTAGTCTGGAAAATGAACGAAAAGTTTGCGCATTCCTTAGCAAATTGTGTATGATGAAAGAGAATGAAATGACCATGCACCGACAGCGGGTGTAAGGCACACCAGAACTGTGTGCGGAGGTTCCTGCATGTGTGATAAAAGGATGTTGCCACAGTCAGTCGACAAAGACCACGACCGCGTGAAGGCGGAAGGTGAAATGCGCATGGACGAAACGTGGGCTGATTCAAACCAGAGACGAGTAGTTTATGTGTACAATGAACCCAACAAATATGAAAAATAGCGCGTAACAAGAGAGGAAAATTTAACGGACTCTATAGCCCCCATGTTTATCAATCATCAACGCCCCTCACGCACCGGTGGTTTGGCAAATACTGAACACGACACATCTGATATCCCCCCATACTCACACCACTATACTGCTGTCTTCCCTACGGTTGTTTTGAATAGATTACCACGTTCGGGAATCCTGCGACGACACTGCGTTCAATCCACCAACCAATGCAGTAGTTGCATCACGTGGTTACCAGGTCGGCTGTAAAAGTATTCCCATGTGTTGTTGACGCCTAAGTTTTTCATCTGGCCCCTTTGAATATGAACCCCTCTGAATTTTGTAACGTGACCACACATGCTGGTTCAGAGGTCATGGCGTAGCCTATTGCCTTTTATCTGATGTGCTCTATCAGAGGTGAACCTTTGCTCTTCTATCTGCACTGGTAAAGGAACTTATGGGTCAACTTCCTATATTCATTCTGTAGTTTGGTGGAGTTCAAACAGTCGGTTTGTGATTTGCGACACATTTTTATTGTCAATAGTGACCGTCGCAGTTGAGATGGGTAACCGATTGTTTTACACAAGTTATTGCCTTCAAAATATCACCGGAGGACCTTTGATGTATCTTATTCCGAATTCGGTGGTCGTTATTTCTATACGCGTTGCTAAAGGGCGGCACTCAACTTGCCTGGTCTGAAAATGAAACTTTCTTGATGAACAATTCACCCACACCCGTTAAGAATGTTGCGACGCTCAAAGGCTCCGAAGGATATGTCAGAGGAGACAAAATCCATAGTTCTAGGGCAATGGTGTTCACCCCAGCTTCGGTAGGCACACGTCTTCGGACGTTAAGGCCAGTGTTCTGGGTCGTGTCAATGCGCTGTCAACCTTTACGATCGCTGAGCTGAAGAAGAAACCATTGGTCAGAGAGTTGAAGTTGGAGGAGGCGTTAGTGTAAGCCCAAGAACAGGTGATGGCAACCAGACATCTTGGAGGGCCCAAACCTGTATTGTTCGATTTAGGGTCAGATCAACAACAGAGGCTGACATTGATCGAACCACAAAGTTTTGCAAGGCTGTGTGCCAGGTAGTACGTGACGGATTGTCAGAATCGGGTTTGTCCTGTGCTTTGTAAGCTCAAGATCCCCCATGGATTTTTGTAACGAGGTGATCTCTCCTTCTCTAAATTTTACGGATTTGCCGGAGGCTGAGCTGACCTAGTTTAACGGCAATCCAATTGATGACTGAATGTTTATGACGCAGTTTGAGTACTATGTTGAAACCAGGACGGCAGACTACAGTCAGCGGACGTCTCACCTTTCGCCTCGTTTTCATGGGTGAACTCGCAAGGCAGTTGAGGAGTGTAAAATGTTGCCATCATTAATGGAATGTGCAAATACCGGAGTGGTATTGCGAGGCCTTTACAGACATTTGTACAATGTCGCAGTCTGAGATCGATGAGCTACTGAGGGCAGTTGGACATGATCTAAATACTACCGATGGACTGAAGTAGTTGTCCGTTTGCATAAAAATGTTGCAGCGTCCCTCTCAGACAGATGTGCCTCGAGGCTGATTTGAAATCTTTGAGTACGTAGGAAGAGATTTTGCAAGGGATGACCTCCAGCACACAGTGCGGGTGAGGTACGGAAGCAAGCCGGATAAGCTCGCGGGGGCGCGAGCTGACGTTTGCCTAGCTCAACAAGTTTGTTCTGCAAAGCACGAGCGTGGCGCGGGGCCTATTCGGACAAATTGCACAGAGTAGTCGTGATGCTCGTAATAAGATTCATGCTGGCGTAATCACAGAAGGACAGTGCCAAAGCGGGAACTATTAAAGAATCTAAACTTCGCTACCACAAAGTTGTCTTGCGAGTATGGTTTGTGCAGACTTACACACAGCCTTGAAGGATGTGCTGCGTTTATCGAGTTCCATGTGCCTAGTGGGTGTTCTAATGTGGCCGGCTGGGCACGTGTCTCGTGTACCTCACGGTGTCACATAGGGCTTCGTACTATCGAGTAAAACCCGTGCCACGATGACGTTTGCCGAGGTCGGCATCGTTGACATCAACCCGGGGGCCAAACGGCACGACAGTTCTCGTGCAGTAGCAGTAGAGTCCATACCACAACGAATGACTTTGGCAAGTGCGTACGACGTGGGACGGTTCGGGTGTATGTGGAAACTCTAACGGGCTTTGCTGACATCTACGTTCCCATTGGCAGCGTTTCAAACGAAGCCCTTGTCAAACGAAGCCTTTTTGATTAACATCAAATTGCTGTGGTTCAGTCGTACTGACAATAGCGACACTCGGTGGAGCACTCAACTCTAAGTGTGCTAAGGCAAAGATCAATTCACTTTCGCAGTCTCTGGATGAAACCAGTGGGGTCGATGAGTCTTACACCGTAAAGTATTTGCCGCTTAGGCGTGCATTTCCCTTACAAAGTGTAAGTGAGCGGCGGCAGCACTTGAAGGAAGGCGCGTCAGAAGAGATCGATCGAAGGGGGATTAATATATTGATTAGACGTGATGCCACAGGAACACACTGGATACTTGACCAAAGGTTTGGTGAGCGGGAATCGCTTCATATGGATGAAACCCCGCTTGGCTTGAAAGTTTGTCGTCTGCTAGATGGAGATGCTGAATCATGCTTTTCCGTGTACTGTGCTTTTCAAGGAGATTCATCCGCCGTGAAATACAATGAACTTTTGTAACACCGGGAGTTTAATAACACGACAGGTATTACAGAATCTCATTTCCATGAAGACGAGTTGGCCCTAACTATTGTTGAAAATCGTGTTCCACCTGTAAACAGTTATTCGGAGGTTCCGTTACCGTGCCGATCTGTGGAGGGTCTTATACCTCCCAATCAACTACTGGCATTGAAACATCTGATCCTTCCACGGAACCGCTCGTTGCGTGTTGGTGACCTACACCTAAGAAGTGTTGCCTTAATACTCTCTCACATTAGCATATGGTAAGTCAAACATACACCTGTGAACGTTGAACCTGATCAGCTTTAGGTAGGTTGGTATATTCCACACTACCCTGTGGTCACATCCAGGATAACTGGTACACTTCTGTGGTGTTTTGTTGCACTCTATTATATCTCACCACGTTTGTAATCAATCGGCTGTTACAGGAACAGAGACTCATTTCCTAATATTTTGAAAGGTGCTTCATTCTTCTTTTCCTTTCTTCCATTTTGTGAAATCTGGTTGCTCGTAGAACCCATCTGTGGACTTTAGCTTTGCATTTCTAGTCGTTCTTTACGCACTGTTTATCTAATTTCAACGTTTTCTGACATAGGTGATCTGGAATATTTGCATCTGCAATACAGTTATTGTCTATAAATTCCAGGCCTGATTTCCAACCCACTTCAACCCAAATTAGTAAATTGTCCATTTATGAGGGAAGCGTTATAAAACGAAATGGAAGGAAATGACAACGAACCTCGATAATCAGTCTTCCAGGTTTACATCTTTCGCGACAAACGGTTTACGTGGACATACCGAATTACAACGGTCACGCAATGGTGAAGTTTCCAAGTGCAAATTAAAGTCAGTTTCACACACAACAGAAGTCAAATGCGAGATTTAGAAAGAACAAACTGAGTGGGTATGAGCTTCGAAGAGTGAACGACGGGAAGCGTTTTTACCACACTGAGGCTAACGCGGTTGATTTGGATGCCTTTGCTGCGACAATGAAGAAACTGTTGTGGATACATTTCAATTTTCCGCTGATATCATTTTTATACTGATTTCTGATGGTCCCCCTGCGTGTTTCACGCCATATTGGCATTCTCAATATAGTAACATTACCACGGTGAATGACATTTGACTCATCTTGGAGATCCTCCGGTGAGGTGCCACTCACGTAGTTCAATCTGACTCTGCGCGAATCACCGATTCCTTTCTGTGCCACTAATACAGTTACTGTGACCGTTCGTTTGCGACTTTCCCCTCATCCTGGATTGTGTCGCAGCTGTCCTTGATCGTTGTTCTGTGCACAAATTACTATCTGCCAGTGTCATTAAGATGGTGGTCCCTTGTGATGGAAATCTCGATTCACCGATTATCCAAACCCCGACATAACGAAAGATCTGACAGACGCCCAATCCAAATATCGCGTTAATGATACAACATCAGGGTCGGACGAACGGTCTTGGTGTTGTGTCTTCCGTTATTCGTCAATTCATCTGTTCCGTATTCCACCAATTAACATACAGTTTATGATGTTGCATGTGCTAATGAGATCAGCCAATGACAGGCTGTGGTTTCTCTAATACTGTTGTACGTCGACAAAAATTCGGTGTCTAAATCCATGAATAACAATTGCTTACTGCTGCCAGTACCAGGTCTTCGCCTTATCACTGAAAAACCACTGTTAAAACACGTGCTCCCAGTCAATTTACAGGCCACAGAACGGGCGAAGTTCAATTCATTAGTGCGTTCGACAAGCACGAGCTTCCGTGAGTTCATTCTACAATTTCAAAAACAAGCTGCCCGTTATAACTTAGATGACAAGCTGAAGGAGCATCTACGTGATCGACTGATTGCTTGCGTCAATGACACTGATCTTCAGCGTCCATTGCTGGTCAAACCAGATGTGACTTTCCAAGAGGTTTGAACCATATGCGAGCAGAAGGATGACGTCAATGCCGCTTGAGCTGATTCGAACGTGACATTATTTCAGAAGATCGACGCGCATACTGCCACCCGAAGTCAACCAGGGAACAGGGCTTCTTATGCACCCATCATCAATCCTGGTCCAAAGAAAGTTAACCCGTTTCTCGTGCGGTGAGTTACATTTACGATCATCCTGCTGATTTCGTAATGCTATATGCCATT
>QNGE01001408.1:85688-140431 GCA_008508345.1 Paragonimus westermani | reverse complement strand
CATCGGGTGTCGTCACTTGCGAACGGCGCCTCGACATCCATGTTCAAACGGGGCCGCGGAAAATCTGGTGAAAACGCTCAAAAGTGCCGTGAGTCCCACTGATCCTAAAACATTTGCTGATCTGGATGTTTCTCGATAACTTTTTGCTTTAGTACAGGAACGCAGCTCATTGCTTAACGAAGGAGAGCCGAGCGGTGCTATTTAAATCAAGGTGACTAAGATCATCACTTCAGTGTGTAGATTCAACGGATGTGATATATTTTCGTGGGAAAGATCTGCAACCTGCCAACGGATTGATCACTCGTCAGCTAGGTTGCACAATGGTAGAAATTACTGACCTGCACGATGCCACCATTCATCGGAGACACACGGACCAAATCCAGCTTCGAAGCACCGAAAACGTGGTCATGGAGGAAGCAGAACACCATGTGCTGCAAGAGTTCGATGCCCGGGAGAAGATCAGAACGATAAGCAAATATGAATGCGGAGGCTTCTAGAAAAGGGGAAGGTTGCGATGGAAATCTCGATTCACCGATTATCCAAACCCCGACACAACAGAAGATCTGACAAACTGCCAATCTAAATATCGCGTGAAAGATACAACTTCAGGACTGGACGAACGGTCTTGGTGTTGTGTCTTCCGTTATTCGTCAATTCATCTGTTCCGTATCCCACCAGTTAACATACAGTTTATGATGTTGCATGTGCTAATGAGATCAGCCAATGACAGGCTGTGGTTTCTCTAATACTGTTGTACGTCAACAAAAATTCGGTGTCTAAATCCATGAATAACAATTGCTTACTGCTGTCAGTACCAAATCTTCGCCTTATTTCTTGCGTGGTAGGTTTCAATTCAAGTACGATTTCTAATGCTATTCGAAGTCCCTAATTCTGAGCATCACATCCTTGCAATAAAGGTTCGCATTCCTTATTAAGGGGACTACTGTTGCAATAAGAAATGTCGACAAGTAGAGTATAACTAAAGGCAGAATGCACGGTCACTGTCACAAGCATGAGCGGCTCATTCAAAATTTTTTACTCCAGGTCTCGGTGCATCAGGACAACACGCGCCCACTCCGTTGCACTTTACGCGAGTTTATTACTACCCCAGTTTGTTGACTAACATTTGTTCACTTCCCGCAGCTAGGGGGTTTCGTTGAATACGGATTAATTGATCTCTATTCGCCGTGTCCCTCAAACTTATATCTGACCTTGAACTCACCCGGCGGTAACAGTTGAAATGTGTGACTGCGGATTACCTGTACAATCTCTCTGTGGGAGGGACCACCCTATGCAGCTCTTACCCTCTCACTCATGGTCTCACACCGCGCGTCAAAGCACGTTCAGTGAGATTTAAAAAAGTTGTGAGATGAGCAAATCTGAATTGCTTTGATCTACTTTCTCCCGTTGTGGAAACGTTCGACAAGCTTTTGGTTCCGCTGTAGTAGATTTGATGTCTGCTGATACATCGGCTGTAGCCAGTAATCACTGTGGCGCTTGTTGGTGACAACCTTAAGTGATTGAGGGAAGAAGTAAAAGTAAGTTACCGCGGTTCTCTCAGAGATGCACAGCCTCATCGCCACTGACGACGCGCCAATCGCACGCAGCAAGTTGTGGTTTACTCGCGAGGTCCTCCGGTCTGTTCCACCATATGACCTCAATCTCGCAGTTCGGGAAAGTTGTAGCCAAGATGGATTATGGTCGCCGAAATTCTCTAGCACACCAACGCCGCTGATTTTACGAAGTAAAACTTCTCTCCTTGGGGGAATTCGGTGATCATTCAGGCCTTTCCAAAATGCGCCGCGTGTTTCATGAGGCTTCGCGACCAGCATCACTGGAGGATCTAGAGGACCCTGTGTACTAGCGTGGTCATTAATCTGACCCCAACTGTAGCACGCAGTTGGCCAGGAAACTCGATTTGACACCTGATGACGACCCCCGGCCAGCAACGACTGTGCATTCATTAATTGACTGACAGAACAGGTTATTCTGGCAGCAACTAAACCAACTGACTTTCCTGAACTCCGCGTATGTCCGGATATGCCCTTGGCTGACCGACAGAAGCAAAGGCCGCTTTTTAAATGATCTGGGACCGCTGACCCACTTCACAATGTCAACATTGGGAATGTCCCGAATCTATTAACAGCAACTCGAAACACGTCAGGGTCCAGCTGCAACTGAACTTACCAACGTCCAAGTGCGACGCAGTAATCTTATCCTGCGTTTCAAGCTCGGGGCGGGCGGAACACGAATATGATTTCCAACAATCACTCTCATCCCGGAAGATGCCACCAGATACTGTTGCGACTTCGCCATTGACGTTGCCTTGCAGCTTGCGGGGTTTCGTTCCACCCCCAATCGCGTCCGGAATGAACGAAGTTCGCTAGAAGCCAATCACCGCACGCGCATCTTTTGTTTTGTATTGCTTGCTGAGGCTGCGCTGACGTTGGAGCTTACTGCATCTGACTCCTGCAGAGTTGGCGACCCTCACCTTGATTGCATTGCAAATGGACTACCTCATTCCCAGGTCTAGGGTGACGCGCATTCTCTCACCACTCACTCTTGGAGTTGCATGTGAGCAAAAGCGGTTAGCATAGTAAATTAATCACCACCTGCTAAGTGGTCCCCGGTTTTCTGCAAAACCATGGGGTCGCGGCTCAATACTCCCTGTCTGGATTCTAGGCTCACCTTGGGGGATATGACTCTTATCTTCGATGCAAAAAATCGGGACAAATAATTATAATCGACTCACTATGCTCACACTTCCCTTTGAGACTTCTTTCAAAACAATTCAATACTTCCCACAATTCCTGAAGCCGTTTTGTGCTTGGCTAGCCTAAATAGTTCTAATTGTTGGCCAGCAGGGGGTGATCTATTGTCTCCCCTCTTCCTATGACTCAATGGACGAACTTCTATGAAATGGGTTTGATGAATTATCTAACCTAAGATCAGACGTATGATCTCGGCTTACCTGAGACCAAATTTACGGCTTTCCTATACGCATTCACTGTAAATTCCGTGCATGCACGGCTGCTCCTCACGAATGGGGCGTTTCATTTGTAGAAGAGGAGCTCTGGATTCACTAAATGGCCTACTGTCACAATCTGTCTCAACTAGACTACATAATCATAATCAACTAGTTGAAGTTCTGTAACCCTGGAATCGCCGCATAATACCGAACAAATGATCAGGCAGTCTTCTTCTTCGATTTCGTTTGCAGCACAAACCTGATCCACTTAGACATTTGTACTCGCCAAAATTTACGTAGAAGTGACATGGAGAAAGTATGTGGCTAATTGACAACGCAGTCTTGGGCGCGATTCACCACTAATTCATTTCGCTAATCTTTGAGAATGTAATCACCGTTCGTTTTGCAGCGTTTAGTGGAACCACATTGTAAAACACAAAATATAAGCTACAGGTCGACACACTGTCGCACAAGTGATTACGTTCTAAAGAATCGGTATGCTTGGGAAAGCCTCGGTATTGCATCGTTCGCTAACGATTCAAGTTCACACCGAGTTACGCGTAATCCGTTAGTCCACTCAATGCCTCTCAATATTCAACGACAGAAATAATTTATCCTCGAAACGGTTAACGAGAAGGCACTCGTAATAACTGGATTTAATACGGTACTAATTGAATCAATGTACGAGAAAATTGTCTCTCACGTTGAATGAGAAAATCCTCAGAAATCAAAGAAAGAAAGTGCCCGCACAACAAATTGACAACCAGACACTGATCAACAATGGTGGACGATGAAACGGGTTGAGCTCACTCAAACAAATGGTGATTGGTTTGGTCAGAGCAAAACGACTGTTCATGCATCGAGAAACGACGGGAATCATAAGTTACTCGAGAGAAAATATGGAAGAAAAATGTCTAATTCCGGTATTTAGCAGTTTACAGGGCTTGGACTAAATAGGGGTCAGGGAAACGGTCATAGTAGGTCATAGTAGGATGAGTAATGTATCTCATTTGGGGAAGAGAGCAGAGCGTAGGGCCACCTTTCAACATCAATCAAGCCTCATCAGTCTTAAATAACGCAACAAACCTTGACAAAACAACACTCGGAGCATCAAAGTGTGGTACTGATCGAAGGCTCTGGGTAGTCTTAATCCTCAGTGTCACTCACCGATCTCGCACCATCAACAGTGTTTGACCAACTGCTTTTTCGTTGATGCAACTGACTATTATGACTTGTGGCGTGAACTTCTGAGACGGATACTAGTGTTCCTGTGATGAAATCTTGACAGGAAAATACAGATACGCACGCGAATATGAAGAGTGCTAACGGAATGGACCGATATCTCTAAATAGCGGGAAAATGAGATCGCGAGTATCAGTACACACCTCTCGTAAGTGAGGGCTCTCCGACGAATAAGGAATAAGACGGCTTAAAAACGAGATTGTTTTGCC
The DNA here is from genome assembly GCA_008508345.1 of Paragonimus westermani. Lineage (NCBI taxonomy): Eukaryota > Metazoa > Platyhelminthes > Trematoda > Plagiorchiida > Troglotrematidae > Paragonimus > Paragonimus westermani. Next base: position 136,012 of record QNGE01001408.1, on the reverse strand, counting down.
GCCGGTCCGAGGAAGAAATAGTTGTCTTGAATCTTGGCCATTTAACTGATCAATCAGAAGTGGGCGCTGAACTCAAAATTTGAGGGATTTGGCGGGCGTTTGAGTTCTTGGTGCATATTCTGGTCAGCATATTCTAATCAGCAGTTTGGGCGGATTATTTGAAATAGGTGTCTCATCGTGACAGTTCATGAACTCTAAGGCTCTACTAGGTCCGAATCTGTTGGTATACCCGCAATCGCTGTAAACTTAGCGTGCGTTATCCTAATATAATGGTCGCTAATGGCGTATTTTCCCGTCCAATTTCCATTGACCCATGAGTGTTCTGCCCCGTATTCCTCATAATTAGGAGTGGGAAAGGAGGCGTTCGGCGTCATATACTCTTTGTGGGGCTGATTTACCACAGCCACACTAGCCCGGTATTTGAACCGGTTTCACCACCGCACCACAATGTAGCGTTCTGTACAGCATTTTGTCCTTTATAATTTTTCTTGTTCACTCTTCTCGCCCTTATCTAACTAACCTGTACAGTCCATGTTTAAATTGAGTTAATCGATTGATTTGATAACCAATAATTCAAAGTCTACTTCCGAGGTCGTGAGCTGTGCGTCTTCTCTGCGTTCTGTGTCGCTCGCGTACAGGTTTCGAGAAGGTTAAATACTAACGGAACCAGCCATCTGTTTTCGGCGGAAATATCTTAGGAGTAACATTACGGATCGTTTCCGTCGAATATTTCATTCCGTGTGGTAGGATTTCTAAACTAACACACCTTCACGAACTACTGTGAGTCATTTCATTTTGGTTTTGTACCACATTTTGGCTCCGCGTTCATGCTCAAGTAACTTGACACTGTTTAGGTCCACTACATAAATTGGTGAGCCCGAATTTTTTTTACATATTTTTCTTCGTACATTTACGTCTTCTTTTTGGTTCCATTATCTGTAAGCTCAGAACTCCCAAAATTTTGCAATGATTTCTGATTTCGACACTAGTTTACTTTCCGAGAACGCTATTAACCTTAAATTACCTGCATTTGGTATTTCAAATCCTCGTGTTTGATTCACTCAGGTGGAAACATTTTTTCGATTTCGTAAAATTACTTCACAGTCCACCATGTTCTCTTATGTGGCTACGCAGTTGCCTACAGATATTGCGACATGATGGTCTTGATGGTCTACTCGCATTCGGTCTTAGGATCGATGTCGTGCTGGCTTTCAACTGTCTGAGTTTTTTACATGGCTTAAAACTCTAACTCGTGAGTTCCCGTTTTTACTGCTTTTCCAGACTGAGGTGGTGGCCACGTCTTTCAGAGAAATGCCTTCCCTTAAAGGACACCGCTTCACTTTGAGCTGAGCTGTGGCTCCCCTAGAGGACAACGTCACAAATTTGTAACAAGTTGCAACCGTGTACGGATCAAGCGCAGGAAACTGCGGACAGTTTTTCTCGAAGCTGCAGACGTGTCCGCAAAGGCTGTTATTGGTGCACATAACAGAAAATATGGGCCCGGAGCTACGTGTAGAAATCCCCTTCAGAAACGACAAGAGGTGCATATGTAAATGAACTCTAAGGAAGTTCGCCGCGCGGTGGGTGCCTGCGACCTGCCGCCTGTCTTGCTTTCCAACAAATGAACACACTGCAGTGCATCCCGGACGTTCTTTTTTGGCACTTTACAAATGGTGCTGAAGGCTTATTGTCTAAGAGATTGAGGGGGTGTCTTCTGACTGGTGCTTACCAGCAGTCGTTCTCATTTCCAAAGGGATACCAGGATATCATGGGACAACTGCAGAGGTACGAACCTTCTCTTATATCCAGACTTCTCACGTGTCTCATAGTGCAGCAGCTTCTGAAACACAGGAAGAGCCGTGTGAGAGAACAGACAGGTTTCCAGCCTGGTTGTAAGTGTATCGGTCATATCTACACCTTGCAGCAGATACTGGAGCATCGGCACGTATTTTCTTAACCAACGGTCATGATATTGTTGGACCTAAAGACTGCTTTTGTCTCAGTTGCCCGTCATGCTTCCCGGGGCTGTTTTCATTGCAGACCAGCTCCAGTGAATTGTGTCAATTTGTTAGTCGTTGCGAGTCCGCTGTGGGTACAGAGTGCGCATTTATGGACAACTATCTTTAACTTTCTTCATATCAACTGGCGTTCAGCAGGTGTTTCCCATGTCCCTCTTTTCGACCGTGTGATGCTGTTTTCATAGGTCCACTCGGAGGTTCCGGAGATCTAGGAGTGGAGCTTTCTCTGGGTAATAAATTGACGGGTGTTGGGTAAACGGACATTTCTTTACCTAGTGCTGTTGTAGAGAGCATACACACCACGCATAATCAGTTAAGTGGCGCGGCTGATTTGTTTGGTTTCCACCTTGCGGTTTTAACTTGTGACCCCGTTACAGTATTGGGTTGTAATTGACTCAGTTTTCGTTGTCCCAGGCAGTCCGCTGGAGACTATCTTTTCGTATATTAACTTCAGTGGCGTAATCTCATCAGCTTTTACGATCGTTAACGAGGTATCCGCGATGTTGACCATTTTCCGTAGCACATTCGCCGATCGCCGTTATTTATAACGTCTCAAAGACGTCAATTCGTCGATTAAAAGTACAGTTTACAGTGCACATATACGCTCAGTTTTGCTTCATGGCTCCAATACTTCATCCATTTTTGCCGCAGTTACATACAGGCCTTCGGTATTCCGTCATCGCTACCTCCACTTGTTTCGCATAAACCCACTGTGTGAGCAGCGCAACAGTCTGTCAGCGTGTATCTTGGAGTTGTGCAGATTCGCGATCGATAACAGAGGTGTTGAAAGTACAGTCTTTGCAAGTTGGGCCAGTTGCATCTCTGGTACAGCACGCCTTGTGTGGTGCGGATGTTGGCAGTTGGAAGAAACCGTAGAGCGGTCAGGCGGTGACGTGTTCACTGGCTATGAAAACCTGTTCCACTGGGCTCTGTTTGTTGCCATCTGCCTGGTTGGAGAGTTCGCAACCCTACAGACCGTTGATTAAAAGCATTCACTGATGTGACATTGCGTCGCAGTCACTGGCGACACTTAACCACTAACATGTCATGGAAACCAGTCGTTTTTGTTTGTCTTTCTTTTCTTTTTCCTCGCTGTGCGTTTGTGCTTATCTATTGCTCTGCTTTTTCGTGAACCGTTGACAGTACCATCAACAGCCGACACCATTGTACCTACAGGTACAACCGTAAGCCGAAAATTAGGATGATTACGATGGACAGGACAACATATATGACATAAATGATACGATCTCTCAACTGACGTTTTTGTAGTCATCTACTCGTCTGATCAGTACCTCGTAAGTATATGGCACGGTGTTCGATGTTGGTGGCTTCTGTTTTTTTACTGAGCTGATTATTTTGCTCATTCTGTTATCCTGATAGCGTGGATTATTTTTTTCAATCCTCGCCCATTCATTCTGTTGGTTTTAGACTTCGTTTCCTCGACCCATATTCTACTTAATGAGTCAACTAAGCGCAAATTGTGAGCTCTCTCTGCTCGGTTAGCGGATTACTGTTTGATGTCGGACTCAAAAAGCGTGAGTGATTAGATGAATTATGGTGATCGGAAACTCGCGTAGCAGTACACCGTTGGATTAATCTTAAAACCACATTTTTCGAATGCATTATGGTTTCTCTAAATGATTAATGCTAATGATGGTCTTACAGATCTACTCTGTGGTCCAACCGACGTGGATTATGTCATAATGTTATGTTCTGTCTATTCAACATGGACTCTGCTGAAGGCAACAGAAGTGATTTATTATTTACATTCATTTTTCGCACAAACCTGACGTTTCTGTTGTCAGCACAGGTGTAGGCTGCGCTCACTGAGTTAAAAAGTCTGCAGCGTCTGTTATTCTGGTGAAGGTGTCTGTAGCTATTTTGTAAGCTGATCGTTGAGGCGTCAAAAACACGAGAGTTGAAAATTCTAGCATAAGGCGTTTGAATCACCCGTGTAATTAGTCAAAAGTTTGATTGAATTTAGACTCTTGTTTCAGTTCGAAATTGGTTAACATTGTTTCATCCTGGTTTACGCTTTCACTTCCATTTTATCTGCCGCTTCTATTTTATCATTTTCATACCACTACATGAGCAAATTCGGCTCGAAACGATTAATATATATACATATATACAGCGCATCTCATGTTTTCATTTTCACTTATTGACAGACGCTGAGCCTTTGCAATACCGCCATGTTACCATGGGTACCTCATGGAGTGCATTCAAGTCTGAAAGCCTGGAATCTCTTGTGGATAGTGCATCTGACTATAGTGTTAATAATGAAATGTTGAGATGTGCTGCAAAGCCCGAACACCTGTTTGAAGCAGTGCAGGATGAGGACGAGTGCATCAAACTGTACGAAGCAAGTCTGTTAGATTGTCAGTTACGTGTTGTATGTAAGGGGAAAGTGGAGCTCAGGTCGTATGAACTCATTTTCCGAGATCACAGCACCAATCTCAAGTGGCCACTATGGAGTCTCCGTTGGTATGGTGCAAAGCTGAGTCTTTTCGTTTTCGAATCTGGTCGAAGGTGCCCTTCAGGTTTGCGATCAACCCTTTACCGTGTTCTCTTTACCTCCGGTCAAGCTGGACACGTTGAATATTTTTCTCCGTGTTAAACGACAGCAGTTCTCAGATCAATTTATATGTTGTGTTTCTATTAAATTTTGGATTTTCAAATTTAGGAGTTCGATACGCGTGATTTCAATACAAATTAAGTCTTAGGGACAGTTGTTTGAAATTGCTGCTAATAACCTGAAACCAATGTGAACGTTTTTTCTAGGGCCCGGAATATTTTTATTCAAGTGCAAGCATTCTAAGCAACTGAGTTGCTGCCTGGCAAAACAGATTTCCCACATATTGAAGCGCACTGTTATCTCTAACCACCAAATATCCACAAGAAAATCTCTTCATTCAATTCCTTCACAACGATCGGTGAGTCGTATACTATGCTGTTTTATCATCCTTGTCAATAGGTACATGTAGCTAGCCATTGTCACTGCAAACGGTGTCAAATGGTGCCAGTTGGTTTTTTATTGGCGCTTCACCAATAAGACTTTCTTTGTGATTCTCGGGTTGAACGGTTACACAGAAACTGACCAATAGTGTAATTTATTGCGTGCATTCATAGCACATTGTTTTACTGAATGGTTCTTTCTTTACAATGCCAGTACCAATCACTTCCATCGGGAAATTTTTTTAAATGGATTGAGGCTATCAGCTTCATGGTCTTCCAGATCAAAGTGTTTGGTATTTACGCTTCAAATTGCAAAGCACTCTTAGGCATTTCTAAGCGGACACTTAATCTAAGATTCGTCAGTGGCTCATGGGGACGGCATATCAGTGTGACCAGCGGCAGTTGAGACAACGCTTCAAGCTAAGTCAACCAGTTTGCTATGTAGCAGGTTCACACTGTTTCTGTTTGATGAACTGAGCCCGTGCTAACTAAAGGCATTTCCGTCGAAATGTGCACCGGTCACATTGAATAGTTGGACTCCCGAACGCAGGAAGCTGGCGCCATGACAAACTTATTGGTCTTGCACTCTAGTTAGGCATTTCTACCGCACCAACACAGCTCTCGTGATGAAGCTTCGCATTATTAGACTGATGCCCTCGCATCCTTATGCAAGGTGCATTGGCATTCTGGATGGCTGCTACCAAGCCGAAGTCATGATCTAGTTATGATCTTAATGATACGTAGATTCCACGCTTCACACTGCCGCTTTGCACTCCACACCCTTCATCGAAAGTTCAGGGTAGGGGTTTATAAGCTGCCCTTCTAATATGAATTGGGCAACGATATCTCCCCCATATCTTCGATATTTTCCTCACACTTCATCCGTGAATAATGCACACTCAACCATCCCTCTGTCTTCATGGGCCACTCCGCTATGCGCCGTGTTCATTTGCTCTAAGCAAGCATTCCTTCTGCATCCTGTGATAGTGTTCAGTCTTATTCTCCTCAGCCCACATTAATTGGGCTGATCGCGCAAGCAATGTGGCAGTTCGCCGACGCGTATTCCGGAACGTTCGGGATGCGCGATCAATTGGTCAACTAATTGCGTTGCACAGCTTGCGATGGTTGGGTCACGTGCTCCGTATGCCAACGGAGTGTTTACCGTACCGGACATTATATACTGAGGCCACCAACAGTTGGGTAAAACCGCGTGTTAGTCAAGCAACAACGTGGCCACGAAATACGAAGACCTTGACTGCTCCACTGAGCAAAGTGGGCAAGCATCGCCTGCCTGGATGGGGTCCTCATGATCACTCGAACCGCTGGTTAGATACACTATCCGAGATTGCGATGTGTCGCAGTCAATGGCGTACCTGAATCCATACCATTTCTAGTTCTTCCGCTTAGTCTTCTCTAATATTTGTTGACCTTCGTAGTAACGTTTCCTTCTAGGATATTCCACGTCACTGTTGAGGTGAGCGGCGACCCGAGCCAAAGTACCTTTGGTCGTGCTCATGGCTGTTATGATAATGATTATTCTCCTCTATACTTAATTAGATGTGTGCGTAGTTCTTTGTGATGCTTCTACTGAAGACCGAGGTCTATTTTATCTTTCCTACACGACCACTTCGGCAAGCTTATTAAGCTACATGTGGTCCAGTGTTACTTCCCATCTTCGATCCCGTACATCCCAAACTGGCGGCTTTTAACATGCATGCCTTACGGCGTGCAGGACGTCAAACAGGCTTAATCCATATCTCCGTGGTTGTCACGTGATGCCCTGGCATCTTTGAAAATGAAATTGGTTGTTTATAAGCACTGGTCGTAAGACATTTCTTCAGTCCTTCATACAGAACGGAGAAATGTAGTCAGACAACAGTCTGCAACATTCATTGAAAAATGCTACGGGGAGGAGGTCCGGACGTGAGACTTTTGTCGAGTTTCACCATTTTCAGCTTCAAAGCCACTTCGAATTCCGATGGGGAATCGTCGAAATATTACAATCATCCGCACTATTTTCACCATTCACACCTGAATAAGTTGCCTCAGGCCAGTTGAACTGTTCTCCAAAGTGTTCAGCCTGTCTGTGAAGTTGTGATAAGCCGTAAATTCGTCCACCCTGTTTTTCACATGTAGTCGTGATATCGCCCTGCCAACGATCGGTACAGTCATCAATCAGACAATACGGTGTTCAATACTGTGAATATGCCCGGTTTAGTCATGAGAAGAAATGCGTAGCAATGCTACGCATTTCTCAATACGGTGTTCGCCTGTTTCTCAGTAGAAACGGTTTTTCAATCACTTCAGCCCGTTTAGCCAACGAAGTTTCACGGTCCCTACTCGAACTCTTCGTAAGTTTGCGTTTCAATTCGCAGCAGTCTTTGTAGTGTATCACAAGCTCTCTGAGGTCGTCGGAACTCCACTCTTGCCATACTTGTAATGCTCTCTCGGAACGGACAAGTTATATATATATATATATAATACTTAGAAGAGGCACTCATTGATTAGTGAGCGATGTATTTCGACGTTTCAAATCCAGACCAGGGTCCGTTGTCAAACAAATGTGTTGGAATGAGATTGTTCTGCTGTCCCGTGATACTGTCGTTCGCGTTTTGAAACGGTTTTGAACTGGACATGCATATATGTTTTATATATATATATATATATATGAACAATTTTGCACACATGTTGGGCATTCGCAGTGATGTTTGTCTGGGGGTACTTTTTATACCTCTCTCTTCATGAGTGGTAGCAACCATGTACAACGATAGATATCGTTATCTAAGCACTTTTCTAGTTAGTAGTGTGACATACAACCTCTTAGGTACAACCGTTTTCCTTCTGGTTTCTACACTTCGGCCTATTTGATTCGGTTGTACTTGGAAGAGTTGTAACCCTGATCAGGATAGTCCCTGGTCACCACATAAAGGTAGCAAAAAAGGTGCGAGTGGTGACAGTCGAAGTTTAATGGGTCATTTTGTTTACCTCGAGAGTCTTATCACAGGTGATGTTGGGCAGGTCTCCCCACATATCCCTAGAATTTAGTTGATACTGCTCATCTAAAACGTTTTCGCTCCTCTCGTGACGTTTTTTCCCTTAGAGCGCTGTGCGGTGCAGTTATACACGCGTTACTGCCCATCTGTTTTGATCCCTGAGAACTTGTCAGTGATGTTGACGACCTATCTGTTTTCGCCAGCTGCCTGCGTAGCACTGTCCGTGCGTGATGGCAGCTGCACGTTAAAGATTATGAACTGCAACCTGTGGTAGGAATAGACAACCTTTCTTTACGTGAAGCCATTTTTTTCCCTCGGTTAATGTGATTGTAGTACGTCTAATGCATGCCTACTCCACCTCTATCATTTGACGTATGGTTCGCACTTTCTCGGCACGGCCTAAGATTACAGCACGGTTTGTCGTCCGTGGCTTGTTGCTTTCATCCGGCTTCTCCGCTGTCGTCCGAAACATGCTGAGTATCGTTGGTTCGGAAGCGTCTCTGTTGTCCCGACCGCCCATAGATGTTCGTGTTCATAGGGCTTTTCCAAGAAAATAAAAACCAACAAAAGCACTAAATGCTTCTACAGTGTCTTCAATATAACGCGGAAAACATGTTTCCTTTCCACGTTATTGTCATATTTCCAGTTCTGTATGTAACCCCTCATTGTCTTTATCGACGGAAATTCATCCGTGGTTGACACTGACGCTTCAGTCTATTTTCAGACGTGCGTATTTAGGATAACAAACTTGTTTGAGTTTAGGCTTTAGTGTTTCTAGGAAGTAGACGTCATTCCATCCCTTTTTTCATCCCCAATCCGATTCTGTCCTTCTCTTAATAACTACGTAGCAGTTAAGTGTCAGTGTGTCACTGATATGCTACTGTCCGCAGTGATGACTAGTTACATCCTTTGCAAACCATGATCGACGTATGATTAACAAACCTTGACACGCGACCTTTTGCTAGCTCATCTTACACGTTTGGTTAGAAGCCCAGATGCCCTGTTGTCTTACATTAAATGATTTTGATCTTTTGTATAGGATCTAAACACTCCATATCTACTCACCCGGACTGGACTGCTGTCGTTTAGGTCAGATCGGTGAACCCGAAGACCGGTGATGGAAACGGGTGTCTTTTGTACACTCTTCGCACGATCGAATCGTGTTTCTTGGCCGTACTTGAAGGTTGCACGCACTGAGACGTTACATACTGTTTCCTCTAATTGTAACCTAATGTCACGTCGCGGTCGGAGCTTCAGCTAGTTATATGCGAATATTGTCAGACAAATCAGACAAGCCACGAGCTTGTAGCCTGGTGATAACGACGCCCGTCTAACAATCACACAGTTGCGGGTTCGAATCTCAGTCTTTGTGAGTGCTCTTGTGTAGGTCTGCCATCCTGTCAATATCCGACCCACATGTTACTCCGTATGCCACATGGCATCAAACGTTGTATGTGTGTATATGTTGCACCCGCCCCATTGAACATGTAGATGTCATACCTTCACCGTGTTTAATCTGAGGTAAATTGTGTGGTGATAATGCGGTTGCCTCACAAGCGCATTTGATACATGTTGAGCAATGATGTATCTTACTTTAGAGCCTTTGTGAAAGCAAAACTTGAATCTAGTTCTCGCTATAGGAGCATATATTGAATGGTCAATGAATACGAAGTATGCAGTCGAGTGTAGGTGGTATTCAGTTTGTGACAACAAAAATTTCCGCTCACTCAGCTGTATTGCGAGAGGATACACGTGTTTCTGTGGTTAATTGATTTGAATTGTTTTCCAAGTAAGCGCGTTCATTGAGCAGGCTTTGGTTTCGGTTTCCAATACATGCTGCTACATGCGGTTAATCTGAATGTTGCAAAAAAATAAATCGTTTTTTCACCTTTCTTACCTTCCAGGGAGTAGAACGAGTTACAGACCTGCACCTTCAAACTGTTCATCAGCCGCAATTAGGAGCTTACGGATGTGATGTTCGTAACATTAAAGGTAACTAGGCTCGTTTTCCATTTGGGTTGACTGTTTCTGTGTGCAGCTTTCAGTCTGTTCGAGAGCGGGTGGATTTTTGTCTGTTGGTACAAGCATTTTTTGTTGAGTAAAGACATGAAGGCATGCTGTTATTGACTTGACTACTTGCGGAACGCATTATCCCTTTCAGTTCTGTTCGCGAAGAAATCAGATTCTTATTCAACTAAGGCGTACGTGCTCAAATATAGGAGCACATTACCGTTGCTGATTTTCTCATCACTGCGATAAAACTTCACCCCGAGTATTGTCAATTTACCATCCCGCGGTTCCTTTTGATAGCAAGTCCGTGGTGCCTGTCTGGCCAACCCGTTGGAGAGTGAAGCCGCATTGGTACAGAAACAGTGCCAAGAGCAATTTCGTTGTCCCCAACGATTGTGGATTCATTTGCCCGAGGAGGCTGGGCGAATGAGAGAGCATGAAATTGTTCTTTGCCAACGTTGCCGACTATCACTTATGCGGTCGTATATTCGTAGTCCAACGGCTACTGTTTGCATTTAGATACTCTATTCTCACGCACATCTCTTGTGACTCACTGTTGCATGACGCTTGACAGTGTTTTGTAAACACCCACAACAATGGTATACTAGGTTGGGACTGGTTGACCTAATGACATACCACCTTTTATGTGCTCGTTCACAGTTTAGATAGTATTGTAGATGAACTCGAGACACATCACCGTTTGAAAGCCAACAGTTTGAGAGTTCCGGGCTCTAACATTAATTGACGTTACGCAACACATTAATTACCTCTGTGTACAGATTGAGGCTGACCACTTCCCCTCGTTTGTTTTCCATTCTTTTCATCCTCTAACTTACGCCCGTCGAAGGCATTCCAAAGTTCGCTTCATCTTCCCGTGGTTCAAATGAAGCTAGTGTCCTGTGCTGTCCTTCAACTCCTCCATTCGCATCTCCAACGGCTATCAACACCCTCGCATCAACTGAATATGTATCAACCATTTCTTACCCCTTGCTGGTTGCAAGACCCCAAGGAACCGATGGCTTGCCAACGGAATCTCACGAAGAAGCGAATGAATCGACCTCTAATTTAGAACATTACCTGGAATTTGTCCAACAGCCTGACTCGTTGTCTGTACGCAGCCAGTCAGAGGGTCAGTATTTAATTGCGGCCGCTTCACATCCGTATGTGAATCAGCCGAACCGCGTGCTGTTGATACCTCACGGTTCGTCGTTAGTCACAGAAACTGTAGCTCAACCAAACGACTACACGGTCGAGCCAGGCGCGCTGCGGTGAATTCGATTGTCGCTGTGGACTTCACTGATTCTGAGAACATTGTGTCTCTTTGTGGGCACTGCCAAAGCGCCTCCCTTTCTCCGTACAATTTTTTATTCAGAGTGTCAATATTCGCCCTCTAATTTTTTGAACAACTCTTAGTCGTTTTTATGCATCTTATACGTGTTTTATTTGTGCTTTCTGTGTATCTAACCAATCCGGTCAGCTACAGCAGATTCTCGGTAGCGCATTTGATCATTCTTATCACGTTCTTAGATTCATACACTTTTCGTGTGATTTTACGTGCCATCGGTTCCTTTTTACCGGGCGGATGATTGTGCCTTATCAATGTTAGTCTTCCGTAAACATCCTGCTCCCTATAGCTTCATTTATCTCCGTTTCACTGAAAAAATCAGTAAGGAGATTATGTTCGCTTCGGGTAATCGTTTTTTTCTGTTCGCCCCTCTTGTTCCTTTGTCGGTCCGCTTGTTTCATATATTATGAACAAAAATTTCTTTAAGAGAAATACGTTTTCTCACAACAAAATCTGCTATTACCTATCTGCAGGATCAAACTGATCTTGATAACCTCTTTTCGCTTCTACTGACACTGATGGGATCTGCTGGATCCCGTAATTCGCTCAGAGCAGTGGAAATGTGGGTACCGATGAATGCTAGTGTTTCAATTAGGCTCATCAGCACCAAATGGCCACCGACACTCAGCGTTTCTTTAACGTGGTTACATCGTGCTGAATGAGGACTGTAATCAGAAGGAGTTCACCAACCAAAATGACGTTCACAACGTTTGGTAACTTATTCCGGGGCAGTTGGTGTATGCGCTCTCTCATACCACTGTTTTCATAGTGCCTATGTAAATGTTTTGCGCTGTCAAATGGGATGTTCACCGGGGTTTACGTTTGGCTTTTTCAGAAGTCCAGTAAGAAGTCATATTGTTAGCTTGCAGACCCGCCGTTTTACTGCTGCATTGACTAGATTCTACCCCTATCAGTATTACCTTTGTTTGTGACTACAAAAATCGGTTAGGCAGAGGAGTCCTGTATTATTTTATGGAGCTTTCCTCCCAAGGAATTACACAGCAATCATTCTAATAGTCTGTACCAGTGCGCAAGGGGACAAACACCTTGGCTCCTAACACAAAGGCCTCCGGTTCAAATCTAGTTCTGGCTGTGGTGGGTGTAAATAAGAACAGAACCAGCCAAAATGAATCATCTGTTTGATTGAAGGCCGAAAAGTTTGCGCAGTGTCATGCACATGTTCACAGATAAACCCATTCACTTTGTGGGCCATCACACACAGCTTCGGCAAACTTTTCATTGACAGTTTGTATTGTGCCAGACGAATATGCAGCCTGTACTGGGGCCTCCATGGACTCGTTTCGTTTGACCTGCAGCTGACTGTCTCCGTTATTCTATACATATTTATATACAGTTGGCACCACTCCTCGAAGCTGACGATGGTGATCATTTGATTCACTCACTTCTCGGCTCAAATTCAGAACTTTTTGATTTACGGTAGTCCATCATTTTGTGTACGATTGTCTCCCTTCTTAGTGAACATCTCTACACGAGGAACACTAGAGTCATAAATTGCTTACGATTACAGATCGCTGTCACTCCCTCTATATAACGGGCGTTTGGATTACCACCATACAGTGGATCACAAGTAGCTTGAGGCTCGAATATAACCTCGTTTCGCACAAGTATGCCGCACACCACAATGTCACACAATACTGTGCGTGTCAGCCCACCCATATTCTCTCCGTCTGTTCCGGAATCTCTGACGACGTACGTGATCTCTATTTTTATTATGATAACTTATTGATCGTGTTCCGTCGTTCCATTAGCTTATATCAAATCCCAACTTTATCCCTACCATTGTTACTCATATCGAAGTGAAGTCCGGTTGGCCGTGCAATATTTGCTTACGAAATGAGGTACCTTTTACTGGAGCAGATTCCTCAAGTCATCGCTGAGTTATCACGTTTCTAAGTGGCACAGAGAAAAATGCAGATCACCAGGAAATGGGAGACTACGTAGCCCAAGAGACGTACTACCTTCTGTTCGTACTTTTTACACAGTTGGGCGGAAAAACAGTATCAAATTATTCTGCGAGAAGGCAAAAACATTCACGTTTTTAGTTGTCTGTTGATGGAGATGGCGTTGACGCCAATGAACGTTTTCTCTGTCAAACATTTTTTGTTAGAGACGAGTGATCATGTTTTACTCGTGAAATAACCTTGTTTTTTGCGCTCGCTTGTGTCTTTGTTGAACTGCTAGGATTCTCGTAATTACACTTCACGTTAGCCAGATCCCACTGCATTTTAGATGAATCTCCACGTGCCCGAACTGCACCGTCTCACGCGAGCGACCAGTAGAAACTAATATCCGGCTACTTAAATGTAGTGAGTAGTAAAGGGTATAGTTGTCCATTCCCATAATAGATACCTTTATCCCGCGAGTGTCGAATATGGAGAGGAATAGTTGTTTTGGTTACTGCATTCAGTATGTACATGGACGTGCTTCAAAGTGGTCACTCGCGCGGCTGGAAATATGCAGTTGAGCCTTAATGTACTCCTTGGGAGCAAACGCGGAGTAATGTCAGGCAACATCACAGTTCGGTGCTAGTCCGACGTGCTCGGTGTGATGATGGTACATCGTGACTTGCAGGTTGTTATGGTTATGCACTTCTGACCACGTCTTCAAATATTATCTGGTAAGAGGAACAGGTCGTTTTGCCCTACGCCTGCTACAACTTTTCCTTCCTTGAAAGCCTGACTGTCAATCGCATTGTTCACTCTCACAATAAATGTTATGCCGCCATTTTACCATTCCAGATTACCATATCCAATCATCGTTCTCTTCAAGAGCCATTCTACTTTCATTTGTTCCATCATGGCTTCGATTAACACACCATTACAGTTCATTGGACGACTTATTGCTAAGTTGTTTGGTCTGTGGTCAACGTACGTTTTGAACCCTAACTGTTGGACAGAATGGTTTAGTAGTGAGGATATTTTCAGGTCCACTCGTTTGTACCGTATGCGGTTGTAGTGAAAAACACTTGATTATGACACCTCGACGCGACTTCGTGCCTCAAGTTCAGCTACTAGGCGCACTCAACTTTAGTTCTCAACGTCAATTGATGGCTGAACAAAAATGGACTCTTTAGACCCAAGCGAATCGATGGTGGCGATTGTGCAATTTGTTTATTCAGATGCTTAACTTTGCTTCATTTTTTGGATTTGTACTGAACTTCCTGTCGTTTTCCTTACGTTTCATGCACCACTGGACCAATTTCCGAATCTAATTGCAACACGTTTCCCACTGTTTGTCAGCAGGTCGCCCACACTTATTACACTCTTGTCATTGTTCGCATCGACAATCTTGGTTTTGAAACAAATGAAAGCATTTTCTTTGAGGTCAAACATTTACTATTAAATACTCAGTAGTGAGAAATATTGTGCAAAGGTTGCGGTCTCAAGTCTACAACTGGTACATACCTTCCTGTTTTTATCCAACCCAGTGTAACCAGATGTAACGTATGTAGTCACGGAACGAATTGAATGGGCAATGACTTTTCCGTTTGACGTATCATTCTTTGCTCACTGAGTCGGTGGATGGCTCGGATTATGCAGCCCATAACGTCCAGCCTCACCTCCAGTAGGACCGTCTGCAACTCGACGGCTGCTCTGCTCCTGCGTTCGTCTATTGATGCGTGCCTCTGAGCTCTTGCAGACAACGCCAGTAACTAGTGAGTACAAGTTGAAAAATACTCACTTGGTTTAGCCGCGACAACATTGGTATTCGCGATTCGATGTACAACATCAAAGCTAAGAAAACCAACAGGTTAGCAGTTCCAAAATTATGCATAGAGCTGCGAAACTATGTAGTTACATATATGCATCACGAACTTGAGGCATATGGCAGCAATTGTTATTTCTGTCTTCTTGTATAGAACGTACCATTTTCTCAACTGGAGACGTCGTGAATTGGAATCTTACTGTTTCCGGGTAGATGAAATGAGTTTTCTAAGATAACTTACGAGGGCCGTACTCAGTATGGGCACGTGACAGAAAATAAATGTGTGCCCTTTTGGGTGCTAGTGCGTCTGCTCGCCAAGTGGATGTCAGACTGGATTATCTTGAGTACGCACAAAGTGGTGCGTTAGTACGATTTGTGGCTTTCATTCGGGTTGACAACAGACCTCTAATGTCACTTATGACTGGTCAGTAAAGAACCAATATACATTGTTCGCTTGCCACAAGAGGCTAAGGACACAAATCGGCTACTCCTGTGCGCTTTAACAGTTGCGAGACTAGGCTGCTGAATTGATTTGCTACGGTGCGGTGGAATGTACCAGTCGTACCGCAATGCAAAATGCTAATGTGCATCTTATAAGAAAACCAGCGACAACCTCGGTTGACGCTCGAATCACAAGGCTCCGGATGACCAACTGAGGCCAGCTCAGGATTTCACAACGCCGAAACAATTGAAGTTCCATTACTTGATCTAAAGCCGATCATTTGCAGCCTTGGACCGTACCCGTGGGCATAATGGCTCAGGCTACCGTTAATCCTGACAATAGTACATGCAGTTGTGGAGTAGTGAGTATGTATAACGAAGAGGAAAAAACACGAAAAATTTAGTTTTGTTAAAGGAAAGAATCAGCAAGTTCGCGGATACATGCTCCCCATCGGCCGCACCGCAATGCCATTTCAGAGGGTGCCTCAAGCCAACGGTTTAAACGGTCATGAACTCCCCATCCAAGTAGATAGCATCTAACAACAGTGTTCAGCGCGACGATCAGAGTTTTCATATCCGTGACCACATCAACAGCTGGCCGCCTTGCAATTTTTCCCAACCATCAGTTGCCACACCGAAAAAGGCACGGTGCGACTGACGCTCTGTCGGTATACGAAGTACATGATCCAACCAGCAGAGGCTGCACGTTTTCACTACCTCGACTCACGGTGATGAACTTGGACACCTCTCAAATACGCGTCGCGTTGATCACAAAGTCAGCCCACTGGATACATGTGAATTGACGAAGACAGCGGTTATCGAATATCAAGAGTCTATGTACATCTTTTGCACGAATGGACCAGGCGTCTGTTGCACAAAACAAAGCTGAGCGCACACATTCGTGTGAAACTCCAACGTTAATCAACAACTGCACGTTTTCGTGACGCCACAAGTGACAGAGGTCAACCAATGCACTAGTGGCCTTCGCTAACCTCGCTTACACTTCGTCAGCCATATAGCAAGTTGATGGGTTGACACTTCCCAGACAGGTGAAGCGTTTGACAGATTCCAGTGGCCTACCAGCGATAACGAGGACACGGTCAGTGCTAACTCAGACTTGCAACAGTGCTTTGAAGGTGCAAAGTACATGCCATATAGATCAACCACATTCTATGAACTTTTGGCTGACGTTCTCAATTTTTGTTTGGGTCAAATGCTCTACTGCATCCTTGTTGGATCCTTAGAGCTTCCACGTCCCCTACTTAATAATTAGACCATACATCACTTTGAAATTGGGACTGTGAAACTGACGATGGGCGTCAGGCAGAGAAGTTTGGAGTTCGAATGAGGCAGTAGTCGTTAAACCGGATAATTTAGGACAAGCCGCTTCGGATGAGATGTTTGCGATCTCCCAAAAGTGGAATGAGATTGATTGGTAGCTTTGGGTTTGTGTGTTGATACGCATGCATAGTTGGGTGCCGATCAGCGTCAGTGTGTACAACCAAAGCCCGATAGTGAAATGATCTTTCACCCGGATAACCTGTTACCAGGGCCTATATAGTCTTCCCTTCAAATAGTTTCAGTTTAAACCTTCAGCAGATGTACTACAAAGGCGTTCTGAGGGTGAAATGGTAGGGTTCATCTCAGTAGGCACTGTGTACAAATAGTCCGAGTCAGCACCTACAGTTTCTGTCTACATGGTCAGCTGATCATGGAAACCTTCCGAACTACTCTGTCGCTGAAAAACTGGTAGTTTGCTCGATGAGTTCACGTAAGTTGGGCTAACGTTAACAGACAATGAAATCGTAGAACAGCACGAGTGATACAATGACTCTCATCGATGCTCAAAAATGCAAACAGCGCAGTGTTACACTGCTCTTGTGCACATCTAGTTAATAGTCTCTTACTATAGTTGGGTAAGATGACCAGGCACAATGGTTTGCTGTGAACAGCGGTTTATACGCCATTCTAACTACGAGCTTCATCACCTCTAAGTACCAATGGAGTGGGGCAAGAGCGTTGATTTTGACATCGAAATGGCCGCGGGGAAAATATTAGAAGGAACTCTGAAGTGTAGCACCGCATGAAATGGTTCTTGCTACATAAAGCAACTGAACATTGGCGTCCGTGGTAAATGTGATGTTCTCAGACGAGTGTTTTTGTGTGTGGTCCTGTTGAAACGCATAACTCATGTATTGGTTTTCTGAATAAGTAGTCCCTGTGCCATCCGCGTTCTTGGCTCACAACAATAACTGCACCTAACTGTTATTGACAGTCGTGCGTTCAGTCCGGGTTGCGGTGACTGCCTTTGTTTAGATTCAACCAGCCTAGATGTGTTTAGTCTCTCTTCGTCCGACAGGTTTTTAAGGCGTGGGGTTTTTTAGCTAGGTGAATAATATAAGGACAGTGAGGGGATAACTTGAAATTAAGGTTGCTTATTACTGTCTGTTCTTCTAGGTGTATCATGCAACCGACAACGCAACGGCTATCGCATTCAATTCAGAAGCATTGATGCTTGGGTACAAACTACAGCTGACCTGAAGATATGCGCCAATGGCTAAGTGAGGCGAACCCCGACTCACATGTTTTCTTCTGCGTTGAACTAATTGAAATTCCACCACATGGTGGCAGTTAGGACCTCCTGCAAACGTAGAGAAATTTCGGCAGACTAAGAGAGAGAGAGAGAGAATCGGTGACACCACCAGATCTGTAAAATCTCATTCTCTTGAGGGTTATTGCTGCCTGCTTTCATCAGACAGTCGTTCGACCTGTGAACCAAATGCTCTTGAATCGCCTGACCAATTAAGTGTTTTTGTTAATGTCGCACGGCGCACATACATGATTTGCCGAGACTTGCTTCCTTCCTCCGTTCAGAAAGTTTATAGTAGACTTCACTTGTGATGTATCATTCGTGGTAGTATGCGGTTGAGTGGACAAACCGTTTTTATGCTCCCCATCGATGTATTCTCCGTAAATGGTGTGTTAACCTGTGTGTTAATCAAAACTTAATCTTCAGTTTTAAGCAATTACACTTTCTAGGCTCTAAACATTTCGGACGTTTTCTCAGCCCTTTCAACGTGACCTTTACAAGCATGTAATAATTTTATAAATTACAACCCTAGCATACAAACGAAGGGCACTTCATTCTGCTTGTAGACAGAGACGTCGCGGTTTGGAGGGGGCGCATATGGAAGTCAAATCAAGCCACCTGTTTGACAAGCTTGTCGATATCACGCATTCTTCACCACAACTTACGAGCTGACTTGTAGCCAAGCTAGCTGACGTGTTCAAGGAATTGTGTTTCATCGGCCAACCAAACATGCGCTCTCACAAAACAGCGACTATGGGCACTGAAGGAATTAAGCACTGATAAGTGTTTTGTTCTGCTGAAGTCTGGTAAGGGATGGTTTTTATATCACGAACTCTGTATCCCAATCTTAAACAAGGTGATTTGAGGACGCCATGGATGTATGATCTTTCTAAATCTAACTAACTCATTTGACCGATTCCTGCCATAAATCAGTCACCAAATCAACTCGCCAGATGGCTCGTAAACCTCTTAAAACTCACCAATAATAAACTGACAAACAACCTTCAGGAAACTCTCGACCTCTTGCTGGCCCATTAGGCGACCAAAATATTCTTGATTGTGTCTGGATTTTTTGTGGTTCCTTTAACCACATCTATACCAAGTTTCCTCAAACATCGTAATTTGTTGCGCAGAGAGAATATCGGATTTTAGTCTAACGAATGTAATTTTAGATGGCTTAGCAGGTTTGCCATAAGAAATCCGTTGCGTCCATTACCAGCTGATATCTCTCTTTAGCGCAACCGGATCGAGAAACCTCTGAAGCCATCATCAGGTTACCCTATGCGAGATATCAATGTGTGATATTCTGCTACTCACCAAAGCTCAGGACACCAAATTCTTTTGAGTGCGGTTAATCGCTCCAATCCAACTTTTGTTTCCTATGTGACAATGGGGATCGAAATTCACTGGCTTTCATCACTGTGATAGTGAACCGAAAATCACATGAAATGATGAACGATGCGGTGTACCCGAAACCCTGGTGAACGAGCCAGTATCTGTTTTGCAGCAATCCGGTACAAACAGCAACACTACTACAGAGTCATCAAGGTTTACACAGCAGAAACACAACGGGAAGAATCAATATCAATGAAGATCCACTACCCTCACATAACTGTATTGATACATTCACGAACTTCATAGTCTAGTGCACGTCCAAAAAGATGGCAATATTACGGCACATTAGCTTGTCATAGTAGAATCAAAACTTGATGATTAATTTAAACTGAAGTCTTGAAATAAGTTTAAATCGAGCCTATATTGACGTGCAAATGTGTTTCATCACGCGCCTCAAAAGCACGTCTTTGCCGTCAATCAAAAGTCCGATTCTGTTGCCCCAGCTAATCACTGTGTATACAGACGTTTACTCGCAGTAGCATGCAAAGAAAAAATAGACAGCCAAGTGAGAAAACGCGCTAAGGAACATTTGTTAAATTGGTTGTGCCTATCAATTAACCAACCGGATAGTTGTCCTGTACCAATCAAGGGAAGCTCAGCTTTATCAGCCGCCTGACGCTTAATTCTGACCAGACACAGAACAGAGGTAGATATATAGGTTTGCGTGGTTACGAAGTACAACCACATTACACTATTCAATTCCAATGGAACATTCTCACACGTCTGTGTTAAGCCTTCGCTTGCCTTGATTGTTCTAACCAAGGTGAAGCAAGTTCTAGGAAGTCGCCGACAATCATACTTCTCTCTATCAGTTGTTTGTCCGATTGCCTTGTTTCTAGATATCATACGGATACGTTTGAAAACAGTTCGAAACTGATTTGTTTTGTGGAATTCTTGTTTTCTATCCATCAGTTAACTCTTCAGTTTGAACGAAGTCGGCTTTTCACTTCTAACCTCAATTATCACAAAAGAAACACTCGTGACATTTTGACAGTGATTACTGGCAGACTTCATGCATTCATTAAAAAGCTCCACAATACTCATGTTGACCGTTACGTTGCCTGTAACAAATACAGTCACTCCTACTAGCCTGTTTAAGAGCTAATAATCTTGGCACAGTGTGCTAGTACTGACAATGATGAAGTTATCTTCAGCTGTTCCAGGACGCAATCTTCTTTGCCTTCATACCACAAACTTCTAAAATCGAGTACCAACTAAGTGTTTTAGTTGTTAGACTTGTTCGTTTTAATGACGTTCGAAATGCGACTTGCACATATTTTTTTCTTATAAAAACCATTGTTTCAATTTTGGAAGTTCTTTCCTAGATTTTCAAAACTGTTTCCCTGAATGAAGTGTTTCTGAACTTCTATTCTTCAAATATGCTTTCTCATAGTAGTCCGACTGAAATACGGCTCCCAACATCGTGCTAAATTGTTTGGGCAGTCTTCTATTTTTGTTAATCCCCAATGCTTACCTGCTCACTAGCACACATTTCTACCTGCGAGCATTGTAATTGTCCCACAGCCATGTAGAACGAGTTAGTCAGTTTCATATGTTGCTGTTGATTTGTTTTGTACTGTTTCGCCAAATTCTGGTTCTGATTCATCAATTCTATCAATTCGGACTGCAAACAAAGATTAAAAATGTTGTTCGGTGATGAAATTAGTGATGTTATTGATAACGGTTTTTATGGTATTCTGAAACGGTTGGACGGTGTCTTTCAACAAAAGCCAAATACATTTCCTAACGATGGTGTACGTCACTATGCTGTTGTATATCAGCAGTGTGTTTAGTATTATAGCGGAAAACGTTTGTTTGGGAGGCCATTTTTTCAGTTAAGGTACTGGTCCCCGCGTGCAACGATCAGAAGTGATCGGAAGTGCAGGTAAATGTAGGCGGACCTCTGGCTTGCTTGTTACTTAGGGATAATTATGTGCTGAATGCTTCGTTCAGGTGCCTCCTTTGAGTCCGTGTTAGCGTTTTTCATGAAACAAATATGGTTAGTTATTAGGTCATGGTGTTGTACAACAGGCAGTTTCGTTGTGAGTACTAATCACAAGTAGTATATTACCCATAGGTGACATTCAGGAACAAGAGGACAAGCCCGAAACGCGACGGACAAGAAGAGACTATTGGACTAGTGTATGCCTGTTGTGTGAGAATGATAACGTACTGTCACCCAATGTATGTGAGTGCACGTCTGTCGTGCAAATGAGTGCTCGCGTTCGTGGTTTAGTTTTTGACATGACCTGTACGGAAGTTTGCGCAATAAGCGAACTCGTTGACCAACCTCATTTCGCGGACGCAACAATGGAACGTCGAGGGGTTGTGTCTTAGCGACTCGTTCAGTATGTCAGTCACAAGCGCCATTGATGCTGCAGACCTCGCCATTGCCATGTTTGCTGTGGATTTCCAAGTGCTGTCCAGGCGCTTATCAGTTAAACTTACTACCCAACCTGGCTTTCCGTGATCTACAAACTACCTGAAACTTATGAGCAGGGTGATGAGAAAACAATCGTGCAAAAGCAAGGAAGTTTTATTTTCTAATTTGCGAACAATCTTGTATGTAAGCTGGTGTATGTGCAATGGTGTTTCATTTAGCTTTCCCATTTGCACCCAGGATGAATAAGTCAGCAGTCAGTGCCAAATGATACAGTCTATGGGCAAGCAAAAGCCAGTCTCTAGTGACTGTTTCAGCCTGCTGAGTTATCACGTTCTGTAAGATTTAACACTAGGTTTTCCACCAAAATTTCTTGTAAATAGTCGTTGAAAGTGATTTTCATGCGACCGTCCGATAAAATTTTACCATACGAGGTGCACCACGTACCTGACCAAACTGCTTAGTTGTTTAATTCTGTTAGCATATTGAGGTGTTTCTGATGTCGGTCTCCTAGAGTGCTTTCAAAACAACAGATTTTATGATGCACGTAAAGTAGCCAGAAAAGTTATCTGCATATGTTACAGCATGACTGACTTTGCTGATGCTTAAAGAGAAAGTGAACAACAAACAATTCAAAATAAAATCTGACATGTGCTGAACAGAGAACACACAAGTAGGATTATGTATGAGGTATTCTGCGGGGACCTCTTGACCAATCACGACGGTTACAATACACGGCCTGGGATTGATGACCATATATTAACTCACATAAGTGTAAAGCAAGATGAAACATTGGCTGCAATATGATTAGCACACGGAACCAGTCACATTCGAACGGGTTGTGATGAGTTAAATTTTTTATACATTTTTAACAGGTCGAGCAGCGAACTTCGAATGAGGACAGTGTCGATCTCAGGGAACCTTCCAATGTTGCTAGTGCACACCAGAGCTCGCATTGCCTAGTCTTTCGTCACTCAAAATTGAAAAAAGCAAGTTTCATTCGGAGGTAGAAAGCTAGTCATGCGTTGTGTTGCTCAGCTAGCAAGCATGCTTTGCTTTTTGCTGAAGATGTTGCGATACACTGTTATAAACCCATTGTTTGTGTAGAAAAGCAGACATTAGTTAGCCTATCACCACCATCTGTTAAGGGTTGGGAGGCACGAGTGTGTATCATTCTTCAAGTGCGTGTTACCATTAGTAGTTCAATGTCTTATTTACGTTGTTTACATAAGTTTACTCCTTTCTCTTGCGTTAAGCCTGCCTTTAGGCAATCTGTTAGCTTCCGTTTGTTTTCACATGTGTCATTGATATTTCGATATTGCTTGCACCGGCAGTTTCTCACCCAACCTGTCTAAAATTTGAATTTTCTAAAATTATGATGACCCATTTGAATTTGATTAGTTCACTTCTGGCTCTGTGTTCTATTCTCACTGCAGACAGTAGCTCATTCTTATTTTACACTCATTTGAACCAATGCATGCCAACTGATCACAGTTCGTGTATCCTAATCGATAAGATTGGTCGAAGTGTCTCTGCAGGGTGCATTGTACGTAAACTTGTGTGTTCTGTATGCATCCGGAAAAGTGATTGTATTAAATTTGATGAAGCTTCAAACACTATCTGACCATATGTTTAATTTGATAAATGTTGTAGTCCTCGCCTTATTAGTGGAACGAAAGGATGTGGGATTAGCCTAGATTCAGGTTGCTGCTTACGAACAATGTTAGCAAAAAAAGTTACCCAGAAGAAAAGTTACTTTCAGTTCGTTATGCGTCAACTGTCTAGCTTTGTGTAATTCTTGTTGCCGTGACTGACGATCTATCCATCGTCTGTGTGACTGTTTCATGTGCATATCTAATGTTTTCAGTTGCTGTTGTCTCGCACGATTGACCAGTTCCAGCTCCATAAGTGTGCATCTTGTGAGGAGGAAGTTGGGACAGCAAATTAATTAAACAACATATATGGTAGCATGCATTTAAAATCATGCATCATCGATAAGAATTTTGAGAGAGACCAACGAATCAAATTTATACAGTGTATCCGATAACAACCAACTTAATCTTCGCACGACCACACTATAGCTTGTCTGCCTTGGAACTGACGATGGTCTTTGTTTCATGTAAAAACAACCGTTGATTGTTTCTATTGCTGTTGCTACCTCCATGTCCCATATATTCTAATGTTTGTATAGAGTTAAATCAAACTGTTTGCCGAACGGATAAAAAATAAAACCTTGCGCACACCCTCCGTAAGTAACGTGAATTGATTGTCACTTTGTGATTGCAGTGATCACAATTTCCAATGGAAGTGGCATGTATGTTCCCAATATCGTTCAGTGTGTGTGTGTGTGACCTGACCTATTCCACTATGTTAACGTCGATCCAGAAGGCTATACTGACTAGAACATCGGTCCTACCAGACTCAACCTTGTGAAGTTGAACAGAGGTAAGCAGCCAGATGAAAAGCAGCTACCTTTAATGGTTTCTGTATCACACTACTGGCTGTGTAGAATTCCTTCGGTAGTAAGGCACGAACAGCTGAGTGTGTATTTCGAATTAATAATTAGACTAACTAGATCATTACACTGTAATTAATTAATTAGATTAATTAATCCAATGATCTGATAATATATGCCGTTGGTGCGGTGCTGCTATCTTTTGCACAGGGCTGAAAGGGATTGAAAAAGATTCTATCTAACAAAGGGCACTCTGTTCATCCAACAGTTGACCATGACTGCCGGGATGTTGTTTTTTAACATAAGAAAACTTGCCACGCTCCTCAAAAGCTTAATGTAACTTGTAACATTTACATTGCGCGCGGCATTAATCGGAATGAGGCGTTAACGTTTTACTCATTACACTCTCAGGCTGACTAAAACCCACAGTGCTAGGCGAGTCAGACTTTCGCGTCACTGGACCCTGGTAGGGTCCGCCATAAAAACCTTATCTCCTTCTACCTTGTTGTTAGACTTTAAATCACAAACTTCGACTGTGACCCCTCAGGACAACCTGAGACAAGCCCGTGGACATGAAACATTGTCCATTGTAATATTCTATGTCCCCATACTACTGGGTCGGTGCAGCACCTGAAGCCAGAACGCCGCATCGTATTTATCATCATGGAAATGAACCGCTACGGCACTCGCGTCGCAGAAGGTTTGCAGACCAAAGTAAACTCTAGGAAGCCGATACTGGGTATACCTTCTATTGGATAGATTGCCCGGCAGAAGACCTTTGGGAACAGTGTCTGTTTCGCAGTTGTTGACCGCATAAACTCAGTGGTAGGCGTCAACCCGTACAGAAGCACTACTCAAATCCTGTCCATACACCTGAGATTCCCCCGAGGTAAATCGGCTGCCTTTCTCGGTAGTTAGAGTCCAACTGTGTATCAAACCTGTGATACAAAGGACCAATTATATGAACAGTTGTTCGTCACAAAATACTTGACATCGGTAGATGACCGACTCTTTATTCTGGCTGGCTTCAATGCCCGAATAGGATACGATTCAGCAGTCTGGCCGGGAGTGTCCGGATCCCACGGCATCGATGCAGACAATGAGAACGGCAACCGTCTGCTCCACGTATGTGCTACTCACGAGTAGGCTATCACAAACACTCAACTCCAGCTGGATGCAAACGATTCCACTAACTGGACTGATCCACGAAGCAACCAAAATAATTTACCTGATCATGATTTCGTGTTACAATGCAACATTCAAGAAGTACGCATCACGCTAGTGATGTGTGGAGTTCAGTGTAGCACAATTCGCAAGCTGGTTAAGACCAGGGTGTCCATTCGTGTTTGCAAGCCCGCTTACTGTAGAACATCCGATCGAAAACAAAAGCTGGATGATGACCGATTGGGAACTCAAAAATGAGGAAGGTGTTCAATGTGCTGCTACGTTTCGTCTCGAAAACGCTACCGTATCTACTACCCATGAGTGTAGATGGCAATGCTTCAGGGAGTAGATGGTGACACTGTCAATCAAGACGATCGATATTCAACTCCAGAAATACCCGGACTGGTTCGACAACAACGGTGTTGCTGCCTCGAACCTGACACCAGAGAGAAATGAAGTATCTGTTGTTTCCAAAATGAGCCCAAGCGATGAAGACAAAAGAGCCACACTCCGGAGCGTTCGTCGTCAGCTTGCTCAACGACTTCGTCAAATCAAGGAAGAGTGATGGGTGAAACACGGTTAATTGAAAGAGTGCCAAGCTGACTGTCGACAGCACAAAGATTTTTTGTGATTCCTTGAAGATTTCTGGTTCATCCCTTCAACCTCCTAAGGTGATGACGAAAGGGGACAGCGTTTTCGATTCCATAATTGGAGGATTATGAAAGCCCGGCGCTGCACCTCAGTACCCCATTACCCCGTAGCCGTCGTCTCGCTATCTCATGCGTCCTATCACGTGACAAGCCGTCTAACCTAAGTGACGCACGTGCGTGTCCACCCATTCACCGGCCCGAAAGCTCTTTTCTACACTCGAACGCATGCACGCACGCAGCCACCATCTCCACACTCAACCAATTGGAACGCTCCAACTAGATGTGATTCGGTGCGGTTGATACGCGAGCACGCAGGAGTCGGTTGGACGCGAAACGAGCTGGTCAGGACACGGTTCAGACGAGCGCCACCGCGTTAAGCTTGTACATTAATCCCAACAATAAAGAGCCAAAACGAGTGACTTAACCTTTTCGTTGACTATCTCTGAAATACGGTTATTTGTTAGTGGGTACTCAAACTATCACGATTACGAGTTCCGCTACAACTCTACCCGGTTACCACTGATAAGACGTCTGTGAGTAGCTTGTTAGGACATGTCGGAGTTCATTGCTTCCGCGTCGGGGTTGGCGGAGATGTAGAGGGCTAATGGATATTGGGGAAGGGAACAGTTGCAGTTGAGGATAGGCTGCCAGAGGAACTGCTGAAACATGGTGGTCCGGTTTGGGAACTCGCTAAACTGCAGTTGGTTTACTCCAATTGGGGACAGGAAATCGTCTACGAAGAGTTCAAGCATATCCAGATCGTGCATTGATTTGAAGGTAAGAAGAACAGAAAAATCATCCACGTTATCGGAATCTGTTTTCTGTGCTGTGCTGCGAAGGTTCTAGCAAGAATTTTTCCGAACCGACTTGACACGACAGTTTCGGAGACTCAAATCAGCCACCTAATTAAATAATGCGCGAGCTGTTGTTTGCAGATGATAATGCGATAGTTGCACGCAGTGAAGAGGAACTTCTGCGATTAATCATGGCTTTCGCGGCTGGGATATATAAACTTAGTTTGGACAGGTACATAGGTAGGACATTTTCTTTCTGTCAGCCTTCTCCTGGTGGAGGTGTCTTGCTTGAATCAGCATGAATGAAGGCACTGCAGATGGCTGCGCAGTCTGCCATTTTGATCAGTTGCCACCTCACGTGACAGTGGCTAGTGCTGCTTTCGACGTCCTTAAAGATATTCCTAGATATGCCTGTAGACGAAGACAGATCTGCGTGTGTATCTCCCAATACACTGTTGTACGAGGGTGAAACCTGGACATCATAACAGGGGTATGCGGTATTTGAATGCCACTTAGTGTATTCGGTGGCTGGATATGATTCCTAACACTGATGTACCTTGATGAGCAAACACGGACTGGCCTGAAGCTAGGCTGATGCTCAGCAAGCTTCTGTGGATGGAGCACGTTCATAGGAGGGCTGATTGTGAATTTCAAAGCGGCTGTTGTGAGGGCAACCCAAGGCTTGTAAGCGAAACCCTAGAGGCTAGAAGCTGCAAAACCAGGATATTAACCAAACAAGCCAAAATTTGGGTCATAGTGTAGTGGATTGTCAGGTCGGAGGTGCGAGTTTTCGAACGCTCGGCCGAATACCTCAGCGCGGGGGAGGTACGTTCAGAAGCCTGCTGCGATCAGATCAAGAACAACGTGTGCGGCCGGATGAGTCATCGCTCGACTGGATCGGACCAACGGGCGAGGCAGGGCAGGCGAAATACGACAGACGGCCAGATCGGAGGCGTGGTTTTTCCAACATTTAGAGGAACATCTCGAAACGATGTTGTAATACAGTCAAGGCCAATATTGGGTGGATGGCGGACAGCACGAGCAGCCGGACGAGCCATTGCGCAACGAAATCGGACAAACAGACGAGGAATGGCAAGCGGAAAACCCCCCGGTAGGAGGCGCAGATCACACACGTAAACCGGTCAGAAGTGCACACGACGTGTGAACGGAAACCGGGGAGGGGGGTGTTGCGGGTTGGAATTATGACTCATAAACGAGAAAGCGCGCGTTGCATGTGACTGGCGATTTGGACAATAAAGATTGTGCTTTATTGGACGTCTTCTCGCTACAATAGGAGGACGTTTCCACCAACCGAACCGAAGAGTATGAACCGGGGGACGGTCCGAAATTTCGGTAGGTGACAGTTGCGCGACCGTGAATGTGTTTGGTGCGCAGAGGATCTATTGGGTGCCATGGGTCTTGGTGGCGTGGCCATATAGTTGTGTCGAATAAAGCATTGAAGTAGCTGGTCGTCTGCGATTGGTAGGTCCTCATCCCACCTACAGTACACCGTGAACGAAGAGATGACAAGTATGTTAGGCGCAAATTAGTCAAGTCAACTATATATATTTTTCGTTCATATCGGTCATCAACCTCTCTCTGATAAACCTGAGATGTGGTGACCTAGTACCTTTCATTCTCTATAACTCTTTAAACACACTGCATGATGAAGGTTTGGTTTGATTTTCTACCTAACACTAAACTGTCGTTCTTCTTCCCTATCTTATCTAGGGAATTACGTTTTCCCTCACTTCTTCGAAACCTTCCTAGTCTAGACCTCACCAGTCAAGCCTTTCTACTTTTGCTTCGGAAAGATAAGGATTTCATCTCCAATTTGGTTGACCATTTGGGTAGTTGGCATTGGGAGTGTGGACCACAAACACCTCCACTCACAAACCTCTTGATCTTATTCCTTCAGGATTGTATCGGATTCGTGGTGTGTGAGTGGAATCGCACGTGACACAGAGCACGCTATTTGTGGGTACCAGTGTGAACAAGTGTCCTTCAACTCTGGTCAGTGAAAAGCTAATCCAGAGACGAATGCCATCAACGGTGCGTGATTTTGTATTTAATCCACTGGTGAACAACTCCATTTTTCTAGAAAGACATGAGTCGCTGCAATATGCGCATGCAAAGGTTCAACGAAGTGCTATTCTATACATGTTTCCCACTTATATTGACCCTTCTTTGTGTTGAAATAATACTGAACGCTGCAGCTTGCTGAATGTCACATACCAACCCGACAAAAAACCGCACAACCGTATGTAATGATCACAATGAAGGGAAATGAGAAAAAGATTTCCGGCCCGTTATGGTAATATTATGCTAAATTTTCGAAGTTGTTATTGTGACCTTTCAGAATCAAGCTGATAAGTTTAGCCTGTTTCCCATAGTTAATTTCTTCGTAACTGCTAAAAGTTGTTCGATTTTGCTTGTAACCCTATTGCAAGTGTGTATCCACCGTAAAGAACAGTAACGATTGATTATGTCCGTCTCAGTCAGCAACCACAGCAATAGTAGGGGTATACATCGATAGCCACGATGGAAATCCACCAATCCAACAATATTTAGATCGCTTTGCCTATATCGGTGTTTTTCGGCTCACTCGTTAACCGGTCCGGTTATGACAAGACTACATCACCCCTCTTTACGAACTAAGCATAAGAATGTGGGCAACTGAATCACCTGACCCCTACCAAGTCTATTGATCGTGTTACAACTAATGGGTACTAGATTTCTGACGTTAAGACCTAGGTAAACACAAGTAATTACGTGTCCGGCAGTACCATCTAGTTTGAATGTACATAAAACTCGGAAGTAGAGACTTCGAGTAGCCCTAGTGGTCGCACTTGAATCGGAATATCTCGCTAAGTAACAAGAAGACCTCGGATTGGTTACAGTAAGCAGCTGCTATTCACGGAAAAAGAACTCGGATTTATAGATGTATGTCACCGCAAAAAGAAATCACTCTGTAGTCGATCGATATCAGTGACGTATGCAACATTACAATCTGTTATCTGATTGACCCAGTGAGGAGCCAAGAGCTTGGCGAATAACGAGTCACATAAAATTGAAATTATTTGTCCAATTCTGATGTTTTACTCTAGAGCGACGTTGTATTTGTCTGCTGCTAGATTGTCTATTCAGTCTGACTTTGGATAAGTGATGGATTGTTTGGTTTTATACCGCATTATGGTATTAGGTGTGGTGTTTGTGTTGCCTACCAACCAATCAGAATGAGCCGTTTAAGCCCCTGATCATTTGACGGAGAAGATCACGTCATGATGCAAACGGATTAAACGGAATTGCAACTGTGCTCCGTACTGAACCTGCACCTATTCAAAATGAATATCCTATAAACAGCATACCTAAGAACAGCCTGGCTGGGTGACGGAACTAACCGTGTTCCTTCGATATCACAAAATACCCTCACTGATTTCGCCATGGCTCGGGTGCCGAAGCTGGGAGAATGAGTCAATAGTTTTTGAGATATCTGTAACATTGAGCTTCCAGATCACATTCCAAAAGTCACCAATTATCAAATGTGTGTCAAAACGTTTGCTTACTTACATTACTTTCAGCCTAGTCTGGTGACTCACCATCAGCTCGGCTATACATGTTTGACGACATATTGTTCTTTGATTCAGTTTCATATTTGTGTACTTCGGAAGTAACTGCACTATTTTAAACTTGACTGTTATCTGTGTATTTGAAAATCCCCTACATGTATTTGAGCACTTCATTTGAAAAAATATTTTTTTGTAATGTAGAATTTTTACGGACCGATCGACACCATTGTATTATTACTTAAGTAATATGGTACAAGCAGCTTTCAGGCTTCTCTGAAATTCGAGTCACCTGCAGGAACTGCACTGTTACTGCACATCATGTGGTCCACAAGTTGAACCATAACACCACCCTGTAGGCTTAGGAACTTCACATCAAGTCTGTTATTTACCTAGCCATCCCACTGTATAGTTGGTGTGCATCAGAGGATCGAGGGGTAATACCATGAAGACTAATGCTCCGAAAGAGGACCAAGACTTTATTACCTTCAAGATCTTAGGAAACTTATTAATAATGAATAACGATATCGATCCTGTTGTCATTCTGAGGATCAAACATCTCCAAACATCTCACATAAAGAATAGATCTACGTGTGAGAAATCTGGTACACGGCTAGGTCCAAACAGGTATCAAAAAGCGCTTGCTCATACGCACCATGTGCTGTGTTGTACAGTAACACCATTGCGCTAGTTAGAGGCGATAACCAATATAGTCTGTTCAATACTTTAAATTATCTGCATCTCTTGTTGGTTTGTCAACGCTTTTACATCTAAACTACCTCAGTTCTGTAATATTTGTTTGCGCCCGCAATTTCACTTTGAGTATGGCCGAAATTGATTGTTCCAAACTTTTCTGTTTTTCGCTCAAACGGTTTGCATCGATATGCATTTGAGACAGCTCTGTCATCAGCTTAGATCTGTTTTCTTCAGCATGCATGACAGACAGACGTAGGTGTTTTTCATGTTCCAACAGGCCATTGCGTTCCTCATTCCAGGTATTGGTCAACTGTAATGAAGGTAATTGACAGCGAAAAATAAAGTTCTCTTGATGAACAGTGGTTATGACCGGTTAGCCATTCATATTTTTAGAACAATTTGTGAGTCGTCGGTTATTGTGTTGTTGATTAATTAGCTTTCATACGTAACACTGAAGCCTCTTCGGGTCACGTGAATCCGTTACAAATCTGAAGGTAATTGATGCAGACACAACATGAACAGCCACAGGAACCTGAAGTTGATAGATCAAGGATCACGTGTTCGAAGACAGGTGTCAGTATTATGCTCTAGCTGTTGATTGCAATAGATTGGGAGTATGTACAATATAAGAAAGAAGCCAAACTGATATGGTCAGTTAGGTAAGTTTTTCATAGAGACGGTTTACTATGAGGGAGGAAGAGGGTTATTTGATCCGGTGGAGATGTTGGTTTATCCAGCCCTCAGTGTACACCAGCTTGTTCGACCCACGACTGATTTTCACTTGTCAGGGAGATCAGAGCCATCAAATCTTCTTACAATTTATTAATCATTTGTGGGCTCGATGGCCTTTGTCATCAACCGTTTTTCTTTTCGTCCACTTACCTCCACATTTTACGGATCAATTTAGCTATCGGTGTCTAACGCGTCATTAGCGATTGCAGAATCTCCACCAGTGACGCTTGAGGTGGTTTGACAAGCTTCCTTCCATGCTCGTTCATTCTAGGCTGAAGCGTTTGTGCGACAAGTAGAGAGCATTTCTAGTCAAATACATTGGAGATGTGTTGATGAGTTTAATGTGATGATTCGGGTGATTGAACAGTGGTCTACCAGTTTCGACCAAGGTCCATCGGGTCCCTACAGTCTCACATTCGCAACTACTGATTTTCTAGGCAGATGCAGGATCACTGAGATATAGTAAGAGTGTATTCAGTCCCCTTCTGTCTTGAAAAATAACTCTGGTGTCTACCTCCCCCGGAGACAATATAGGTAATCTCCGGTGTCCGTTTCTTGTACAGAATCACTGGTCCGCTTTTTCATCCCCTCGATGGGTTTGGTACCGAACTAATTTATTCGTTTGAAATGTGATCAATTATCCTTTCTTCGCTAGTTTCTGATTGCACGCATAAGTGCAATAATCTGTGGAGTGGTAAACAACTGTGCTCATGAACTCCGGTTTGCACTGAGCAAAGTTACAGTCAAGAGTATTCCGGGTATGTGTGGTTTACGATGAGTTGCGATTTTTGGACATCAATTTGCCTTAATGAACCGATCAATTCAGAGAAGGCAGATAACCATTACTCGATTCCACAGTTTTCTTGACAACGGAATTAGTTACGTTTAGGTAGCGCGCTAAAGCGTCTAATCGGTCCTGATTAGACGTCTCCGGCATCGTCTACAGAGTGGCATCAATTTGTGGTTTTCAAATTAACTGAACCCCTTTCTTTCAAAATCCTTCATATTGATGCATGCAAAAACAAAGAATGATGGCGATAGCACAACCATCTTTTCCGAGAGGCATTAGAATTTTGAACAATACAGACTTTCTCTTTGACAGCCAAGTTTTCCTGCTGATTACTAACCATAGTTACGTAATTACTTTTAATGTTTTAGTTCTGGGCACTTATGTACGTAGCGGAACCAACACTAACGCAAGCACACTCATGCACCGTAGACACCCGTTTGTTTCCGTGTTAATAAGCTGCTGCGTCAAACATGAAGCGTTACCATTACAAATACTAAACTGCTTGCACGTGGTGTGAAATCTCAGATGAATTCAGATACTTATGCAAAAGTGTAATCGCTGCAAACATTCTCCTCAGCGTCTGTGAACAAATCCAGGAAACTACTGCAAACCGGCTCCATGCAAACTGGCTCCAAACCAGTCAGGAAACTATGTAGTAAATTGTCGTCTCACGACAACAGTGTGCCAGTACATTTGCTAATAATTTTAACAGTGACCTTTCAAAAACCTTTTTTTCTATCCGATTTAATCTGTCCAATTCACTTCATTGGACTTGTCAAGGGTGTTCGCTGGAAATTAATTTCTATGGTCAAACTGCCTGTTTCAAGCTGATTTTAACGAAAAATACTGACTTTCTATAGAAGTGAATTAGCCTCCTGGTGGTATAGCTCACAATGTATAGTTAAATTGTGAATGTTTTGGAAAGTCGCTAGAAGTGGGATTCGTTCGAGTTTACCAACTCGTAGATACGACCACAATGAGCAAGAAGTCAGATAAAACACTAAAGAACCTAGCTAGCGTTACTCAGAGCAAATAAATCTCTTTTAATGAGTAGACGACGTGTTTTCTCTAACAGGTTACAGCTCTCAGTATCTTCATTATCCTAAAGCGGCTAGTTGATTTTGCGAAAGTTCACATCGTGTTCTCTGAGATAGCCAGTCTTTGAAGTAAGGCCGGGCATTTCATCACATTCACTCCACGACCTGTTTGATTACGGGAGATGAACTTTGTACAGTGTTCGTATGTCACTGCACTCAATGTCTATGGGATCTAGTACAGTCACTTTTAAGCAGGATGCTTGCATTGTTACGAGTTCCATATCATTCACAGCAAGATGTTAGCACGATAATACGCATAGGTAGCTTCAAAGTTCAGCTACCAGTGAAGGGAAACTAAAGGACTATTAGTGATAAGGTGCAAATGGTGTTCTTGATGTTTATTGATGAGCATTCTAACTTTACTCAAGTGTAATGAATATTGATTCATATACAACCTCCTGTTTATTGCTTTAGTATCCCTTAAGAAACGATGAGAGTGAGTGCATTATGAAACACACAAAGCCTAGCTCATTCACTGCATGTGTGCTTGCCGAGAAAGTCGTCAAAAAAACGGACTGCAATCAAATGCGGGTGGTCTTTTTATTGTGAGTTAACTTGAAAATCTTATCCTCGGTTTTCTGGTGGATTCTGTTTTCAAGGTGGAGTAATTCACCATACTTGCAGAAGCAGATCAAGTTTTTAAAAAAAGTTGTTTATTCCAGAATGTCGCGTATGGTCTTTTACTTACCGTATCTAATTCGTCTTGCAATCCAGTAGTAACTTTTATCGCATTTGCATGTTCTGCACGTAGTAAGTTCACTTTATGTTCAAGCAGGCTGATCGTGTTATCTGATTCGGCATCATTCAATTCCAATTCCTCACGACGTTTTATGGATGCCTGCTTGGCTTCTTCTAGTTCAGCAATGTCCTTTTTGATTTTCGCCAGGATCGCAGCACGAAACCTACCTTCCTGCATACCGTGAAGGAGAACATGATAAATTCGTCATTTTGACCATTCATCTTTCCACTTTATAACTACACAGAAGTATGACGTACACAGACATACCAGAAACATATAAACGAGCCGGGTAGCGCGTAAAAAATACATAACGAGCGCCTGGATTATCACGGCTGAACAAATAGCGATTAATTCGGGGTTGTAAACGTGCTCATAGAAGTTGTTAAGAGTTTTGTGGACAACGCAGAAGACTTTCAGAAGTGAACAGTCTGTTTCTTAGTTCCGTAAAAGTGCTTTATGAAAATTCAGTATGGAGTAGTAAACAAAAAGTGGCGCGTTCCATGACGTTGACAGACGAGTAGGACCGAAAGTTCGAAATTTTATTTCGCAATATTGAAAACAATGGGGGATGCAATCATCACCGATTTGCTTACCATATCCGTCAATATTTGATTGGGCGCCGTCTGTTGTTTGGGAAATAATTCAGGATGTGCGGACACCTGACGCTGCTCCAGTGAACATAGCAGTGTGTTACTGCACATTTTTCTATTCAATTTGCCATTGAATCTGAACTGAACGTCGAATTTAAAGGAAATCTGTGCACAACTAACACGTTATCCAATGTCAATATATCTTCGGCGGTGAGTAGGAACTCGGCATGTGGTAATTCAGATTACCTCAGCGCAAATATATTGAATGTCTACATCAGACTGTGTCTAAAGAAAAGTAAGCTTTAAGTGTGGCGGTCGCCAATACGAATTCCGTTTCACTGAGCGTTTTGCTAACATATGAATTAACACCTGGTCAATTTCGTCACAGTTGCGATGTCCCTTACAAAACCACAAACAAAAAGTGAATGGAATGGTGTTCTGCAAAACAGCATACGTGGAATGCCAGATCACACCAATCGTAACTTGAGAAAATGGTGGCACTTTAGCACACTGTGAAACACTGACTTCATTCATAGAGTCAGGCGGAGCTGAAATGACTAAATACCTAACTTTCCACAAGTGATGAAACACCAACAGGTTTGGATTATTTGGAATTCACTTACCGGATAAGACAATGAATTGTTAAAACTGAGTTAACTATGCATTACCCACGATATCCATTCCTTTCGCAGTTCAAAATACTATGGCAAGGACTTAGGCACTGACGAAACATATAACGATCTACACTGACCTCTGATATTCGATGTTCGGTTTGTGCAACTCTTCTTTTCATGCTCTCTTCTGATTGTGTAACTTCCTCTAGTGTCTGTTGTAATTCTCGCTTTGCTTTGGTATGCTTTGAAGTAGCCCGAAGGAAGTCGGATTCGGCTGTTGCCAACGAATCAATTGCTTGAACCAATCTTTCTTTCAACGTTCGTTCGTCCTTCTTGAATCGTTCGATTGCTTTTTCGCTGTCAGTTAATTAATAAACACATCGGTGATATAATGTTCTCAAATAGGACGGACTCGTTCACAGTTAGTTTTAACATTCGAAAACATGTGAAAGTTGTGCTGAGCCAAAATATGTTTTGAATGGACGAGTATTCATTGGTGGCATTGAGGTAACGATCAGCTGTCTAGACACATCAGAGTCGTAACGAATTTCACGTGAACAATTTCAATGTTCTTGACAGGTGCAGTTCCAGCCAAACTGGGCATTCTACGGTAGACAGCGAAACCGTGGCTCCGGCAGTGTGAATGTAACTAGCATGCAGAGTAAAACGGACGCTTTTTCGACGAAATTTCGCCATGCTGTTACGTTGACGAAATCATTCATTGATGTTCACAAAACTGAACAGGATGTTAACTATCTATTTACGCATTTTATTGAACAACATGGCTGAAGAAATGGAGAAACCGTTCAGTTTACACAAGGACGAGTTGCGTTATCGGATGAGGATGAACACAACAATGACCAGTACTTAATAGGAAACGGATTTTTTTCGATTCAGTGGAACGGTTTAGAGGATACTAGATGGTCTATATGATCTGACCCAATAGTTGTTCCCAACTTTATATCCCATAATCGTGCTGATGGTTGATGGATCATCACCTGTTTCTACAGCCTCTGAAGTGTACAGTCTCTGGGAGCAAACGGAGACCGTGAGACACAATTATGATATGTCTTAGTTCTATTTCTCAAAGGGAAAGCAACCGTTTGCGTGTTCCTCATTCACTCCTATTTTACTGCTGGTTATTTAGGAAGCCTTCGGAATGCAGATACTGTATTGTTTAACATAAAACATTTTTCTCGATATTACACAAGACTGGTGGTTAGGCCATGTAAGAGAGATGCAAGCTAATAGTCTGCTATGCCAATCACTCTGCCAACACTACGGCCGACTGGCGTAAGGTGTGATGTGAACAGATGATGATGGGAGGGATAGAGAAATGAAGTCGTTCACGAAGGGCAGTGGCTACTGTAAGTCGGGTTCGTCTTCCGGTTTGGGGATCTCGCAACTCATAAAGTCGGTGGCTGGAGATGTTAGGTGAGAAAGTGGCTAATCGAGTTCACTGGAGTGTATGTTATCTTTGTTTGGCCGAGTTGTCTGCGAAGTAAATGCACTCAATGTCCTGATGCAATGATAATCGTCAGGAATCTGTATTGCTGGTGGTGCCTTACATTACTTGTGGTTCGGTTCCTGTATATGGTTTGATTTTTTCTTCATCTGTTTGAAAGTTAAGCTTCAGTGAGAACGACTGCTTTAGGATAAAAATAATGATAATGAACAAATGTCGTAGTGCATGTTAAGTGTGCATTCGTATGGTCATGTGTCTTGAAGTTCGCTAGCCTGAACTACGGTCTTCACCTAAGTGCAAGCAGGAAAAAACAAGGGAAAAGACAACGATATTCAAGGTATTCAAGAACCATGTAAGTGTAGATCTCTCAATAACTTCGAGAAGCACGATGCTTCTGAATATGGGTAAATTAACATCGTCACCTGTTAACTTTCAAGTCTTTCGAATCAGGCTGTACCAACCGCTTGATTGCCATGCAGCTTTTGTTGTAAAAAAAACCCTGAGCTTGTTGTACATGGCAAGCACTCTTTATAGGCTACCCTCAGGTGATTCGATTCCACCCGAAGCTCACAATCCGATTTGTTCTTAATTTGCTTATTATTTCGCCAGCCAATCGTGAACCTCCAAAGCAAATCAGTGTGAACCGGCGCGTTGTGAGCTGTAAACATTTACTAAACACGGTTTAAAGGTGGAACATTCCTAGTGAAAATAGAAAGTGTCTTAAACCAGTTTTACGTGTCAAATTGCAAGTAGGTATTGCCTAACGGCATGCG
Source organism: Paragonimus westermani (assembly GCA_008508345.1). NCBI lineage: Eukaryota > Metazoa > Platyhelminthes > Trematoda > Plagiorchiida > Troglotrematidae > Paragonimus > Paragonimus westermani. Next base: position 98,034 of record QNGE01001408.1, on the reverse strand, counting down.
ACTATATCCAGGTATAGAGACAACTAAACTAGGCAAGAAGAGGAATGTCCTGCTGAGTACTTACTGGGCTCGTTTACTACTAATATGCTTCGTAACACTGTCAGACTCGACCATGGAGTTCTGAACCTTCTGTCTGGGCTTGGGATGTCGCGCCAGCAAGAATCAAAATCGGTGCTTACATCGCCATGTTTAGGACAGTACTAGTCAATTCTTGTCTTATTAGCTTCAAAAATTATCCCGTTTAAACGTGTCAGTCTCACTTATAAGTGTGATTCAAATAATTTCATTATACTCTGGAGAAATGTGACGCTGAATTCGCAGGATCATGAACCTACCAAGGCGCTTGGATGTTCTTTTGCTGATTTAACCACATTAATCAGATAGTACCAGCGGGCTGACAAGAAGAAGATTAGGAGAGGCGTCTATTTGTTATTGGGGATCAAACAGGTCCACTTATCTAAACGCTGATAATGTGCAGAGTTCGAGGGCATAGTCATGTTTTAAGAGTGGAAAAGTGAGATTTGTCGAGACCCTATGGTACCAGTTATGAGGTGGTCAATAAATGATAACTGAAGGAAAAGAAAAGGATCAGTGATGGCCAGATGGGCTTCTGGCTGGATGCGTCTGAACAGTGGTTGAATGAGTTGTTAGTAGACTGTCAATTAACACGTAATGTAACATGGCTGCTTCTAATATTTGTAATAGGTGTCCAACATAATTATCAACCGTTGATCTCTTATTGTCGAACACATTGATGCTTCTTTGATGGTTCACCCGCGACTTTCAATGTGGGAAAACCAATATCTTTGGGGTTTCACCAACAACAGTTTGCAAAATTGTTGAGAGTTATCCGACAGCATTATGACATTATTCAAGAATGTGAAGTGTTGTTGGCTCTGTGAAAAACTGACCAATTGCTCTCCAATCACCAGAACCACCCCATTAAGATCACCATTAAACCAGTGTATTCGTCTCCACACGCTCGCCTTGCCGTGTACACCACTAAGATATGTTGTATCCGACGCAGCAGCGGGGTCAGATTTTAGTAACCCCTTGCCCCACGTTTCAAGAGATGGCGTAGCCTGATAAAAATCCTTTAGTTATTCGATCAGCACCCGACATCGACGACCAGTCTAACTCCGCCGGCACAGATGGTTTCGATATCAAGCAAATCTTACAGTGTATACTGTTTGGTATCGGTCTTAACCATCCGGTATGTGAAATCGTCCCCATTCTTGCTCCTCTGAAAATGTTTGCAGTTTGCTGTATTAGTCGAATCAAAGTGAAGCTACTCATTGCTCGTCGACCATGTTCACTTATATGTGAGTCCCTGCACTTTAACGTCAGAATTTACTTAAGGACACGGCTTTATAACGCATCAGCTTGTTAATAGAAGGCAATCTTCTCCTTTGCTGATAATGAATGGAATACGGGTATGTGGCATCTGTATAAGTTCTTCCGTTAACTTCCGAACGCAACTTGTTCATAACGATCGCCAATGAACCTCACTGACGTCCATCAAGATTTAATGCCGTATTAGTTATGGTATAGTTGACTCATTACCAAGAAAATCAACGTAACGAATAAAGGTGTAAGTATAGCCAACTTCCAGGCCGGCCATATTCGTATGTGCTCATAAGAAGAGTGTTCTTCACGCTTTGTTAGCCGAGGGGGTATAAATTGTGCTGGACAGTTCTGAGATCTAAGGAATAAGTGGGTAAAGGCTAATAAAAAGAAGGTTGATTGATCCATTGATGAGTCTTCATGTCAGCACTGAAACGCACTTCATTTACCTCTGATGTTCCTTATTCTCATATGATTTCACATCAGCTTGAATATCACCCTCTTCTATAGTCAATCGCTTGTGACGATGCTGAAGATCAGTGTATTGGTGTTGATACTCCTCCAGTTCTCTGCTCAACTTTCCGTTCATCCGCGTGTCCAGATCGTGCTGTTTTTCTCGCAACCACCGAGTGAGCTGTTCTGCTAGCGATTGTTCCTCCACCAACTTTGCTTCCAATGCGTCTCGCTCCAATTGTTGTTCGGCCATCTTGTCAATGCGCTCCACGAGTAGTTCCGCGAGCGTACGAACTTGCTTGTCTATGGCCTGCACGCGTTCTCGAATTTGCTGTGTGTCTGCGATGAGCTTGGGTTCAGCCTCCACTGCTACCATTAATTGTCGTCTGCAAAACACAAATTGTCCTCAGCCATAAATGCGAGGTCACCAAGGGATGAAACAACTTTATTGTGCCGTTCTAATGAGTCCGCATTTTTTAAAATTGACAACCATAACTCTGAAAGTTCTGGTGCATCCCACAGAATACATGAGGTCATGGTCATGCTTTGAGTATGTCCTCAAGATGAAATGAATACGTCCAAACTTTCAGTCGCCATCCCTGAGTAACCCCTGGTAAAGCAACTTTGATGTACTGCTTAACGCGACGCTGCTGTATCACAACCGACTAGTCTCAAGCTTGGCGATCTGCTACCCTGGAAATCGTAAGTTTAGCCGGAGGCCTCAAAATTGAACAAATCACCGTGCATCACGAGACACACCCTGCAACAAAGCTATGGGACCATCCAGTGTTGTTACCGTCGATCGCAGATTTCCAATCAGTTTTTGATTAACCAACTGAAATCGTTACTTGTTCAAAATAACCAACAGTTATTTGATACTAGTTTATTCACATCACGTAGGTGAATACAATCGTAGAAGGATTGCGATAGAACGATGGGAACACTTAAACATCTGGTATGAGTTCACGACTGGCAGAAAATGGTCCTTTTATCTTCTGATAATTTGGACAAGAATGATTAAATAATGTTCTTTCTACTCTATGGAATGGTTAGGCGGACTACGTTGGACTTAGGAGTCGTTTGGCAATCCCTCGGAAGCTGAACCGCATTTCCTTAAAAACCAAACTATTGCTTTAAGAGAGCTCGCTAGCTAACAGTACTTTTAAGTACCTGAAAGTATTTCACTTTCCTTGATTAATTCTTTTATGGTTAAGATAACTGGTGAATCGCCCACAGATTACGTATGTTTCCAAACAATGCTCAAAGTCTGGTGTATGACATGTCCATACAAAAGGTTCACACGTCATATGTTCGTGGCAAGCATGGGCTGGCTTCATCATCGCCATTTACGCATTCAGCTTCAGTTTGTCTACGAAGACTAAATGGATCTTAAATAACATTTCACTTCTTTGACATAAGGTTATCTTCTTCAGCAAGAGCTAAAAAGTAGGCACTGTGATATTCTACGAAAATGGTAGAATATGGAGTTATCTTACAGTTTTGTTATGGGAATACTTTCAGGTAGTGATCACTTGTTTGGTAAGGTTTAATAAACAACCGCCCCCGTCACACTGCTTAGGGACCTAGAGTGGCACAGTTTTACACAGTACATATGTGAATATTTTTCGATCCATTTAAATAGGAACCAAAAGACGAAAAGTGTGGGGTGATGTAATCTCGTACGTTAACTTCAGAAATGAAAGCGGAACGGTTGAATAAGTTTCTTACAGCTAAATGCTTAAAAACACAAAGTTGCTGGACACAAACTTTGATGCAACCTAAATGCTGTTACTGGCTGTGTATCTATATGGAGATCGGATGTTAGAAGCGTGATAAGTGGAGATTTAACAGAATTGGTCGCTGGTTACGGCACAGGATCACGACGAAATTTCACTGAGCATCTCACTGTTCACTCTCAAATGAACGTCCGGCGGTTGAAAAGATAGGCACTTCGTAACGAGCTGAAGCGTGCATATGATTTGTAGATAAAGCGGACACTTTCTCCTAACTGAGTGATAGTATCATGCGAGGTGGCACTATTACGGAAGTAACCACGCCTATATATACATATACCGTGTTTAACACGGTAGCGTCCTAGTTGCGTGGCCATTATTCTAAACTCGACCGTGACAAGCATTTGCACTGTTGACCAGTTCCAACAGAAGCGAAACTCAAATCACGTGCTTCATTTTAAAATGGACTGGCCTAAACGTCCGCGGGAATGTGACGGTTGTGACCAGTTGTGGGTGACGTATATCAACCGAAATTTCCGTATATCCAGCAGAAATTCTAAAGTTGATTTATCTAAGAAGGAGCAATCCGCAGATCTAAGCATATTATAGATATCGTGCGTTTTATATTAGAAATGGATCACTTAAAAATCCATTCTCAATTTTCAGAATGAGCATTACTAAGTTTAATCGTTAATTGCAATCGAACTGTGATTTTCATAATTTCTCACCATTTTGTCACACTACTAATTATGAACAAACTGAGCAGGTACAAGGTGACTTTCACAACGAGTTCTCAGTCAGTGAGGCTCCATACAAACAATAACTAACACATAAGTCTTTCACTGTATAGGTACATTCGAACGAGCTGAAGCACTCACACATCCTTACCGCGTTTCTCCTAGTTCCTCTTGCGCCCTGCACGCGTCACTTGCAAGCTCCTCTCGAGTTTCATTTGCCCGTTTTAGTGCCAACGTGTGGCGTAATTCGGCCTCATTCAGTTGATCAGTCAACTGTGCAAGATCCTTTATGGCCTGTCATTTTTGGTTGACAAAATAAAAAATTAAAAAGTGACTGTCAAACTGCTAGGGTTAACGAAATCCGCGAGTTTACAACCCACCGGAAAAGGCCGTTCGAAAGCTCATGTGTACAGAGGTCGATACCATACTATGTGGTCAACAGAAACCAGTGGTAAGCGCTCAAACCATATAGGGTCACAATATCTTTACAATAATCATGGTTTTTCATAACAGGCTATTTTTGTTCAAAAGGGAATCCAAAGTATAGTCGAATTAAAGCCGGGCACGGTCGACGATGGATATGATCAGCGTTTGGTAATGCATTTTATTTGTGGAATTTATACCGTTTACTTTGTTAGGATATTTTTTTAAAAAAAACTGATGGACACAGATCAACCTATACAGAGCTATGGAATAATGGCTGCTTTTTAAAACTGCTAGAAAATTATCGTTGTAACATTTAGGAAGTCAAAGTGAGTTATTTTGTTGTGCTCATCCAGGAGACACACACTCAACAGTATCATACGGTTGACCCTAGCAGGTTGAATGGCAATTATGAAGGAAACTAAACACGGCCACGTGGAAACTGCAGGTTTTCTCAACCAGAAGCAAGAAAAATTTAACAACATTGCGTTCTTGCGTGTACTCATACGACGTCACAAGAAAAATAACCGTCTTTATCTAGTTGACATTCGACCTATCCTGTCAGATTCACACTGTGAACCAGCTTTGTTACAGCCATCTTAGGAAATTTACAATTACTGCGCTCTTTCTCTCAGCAATACCTGGTGTCTCTTGGATTAATTTTGCTATCTGTCGTTGAAAATTTGAGCATTTAGCTTGCTCAGAAACAAGTTACTTCGTGCTTGTTGGTTCGCTGTATGTGGTGTACCAACGAGGAGCTGGGTGTTAACTTACTGCTCTCGAACCATTCCCTTAACGATCTGTAAGATTCTCAAGATCGATGTACGTTAGAATATTAAGTATGTGACCTTGGTGAAGAATAAGAATGCAATGCACAGCTTTTCCCCTAAAAGTTTTTCAGGAATAATTATCGTGATCACGCATCTCCTACGTCATTTTCTGTCGATGGGTCGGCTACTGCTACTAAAAGAACATTATGACTGACAGCAACAAGCATTGAACAACCAAATCTCGATTGTATATGCACTAAATATGCGGGCACAACCTCTAAACTATTGACATCTCACCGTGTAAAAGTACTGTTTGTACGTATTATATCGTCCACCTTAATGAAGAAATCACTCGGCACTAGTTGTGAATCAGGAAGCGTATCGAATATCCAAGTTCAACCACGTGAAAAACCCCTATTCCAAATGTTTACCATGGTATATTCCCGTTTCTGACCGTTAAATTAAAATTGACTCAGATGTTTACGTTTTATCGCGTCAGTTTAGTAGTGTAACGCTGGGGGAGATTGCGGACAGGTGGTACACTTGTCTACAAGTTGCGCAGTTACGCTAAAAAAAACAACTAACACTGAGTCATTTAGGAATAAGCCGTGGACGTTTTCGTTCAAAGCAGTCTCAGTGAAGTACTACTCCAATTTATACCTTCATAGAAAGCAAAAATACAGGTTTGCCATTCGATTTTAAAACGGGAAAAGTACGTACGGAGAACATCCAGAGATGGGTCACTACGATAAACAAAGTGTTGGGATGTACTTCTGTCTAGTGTGGTTGACGGTATTAGGCCAAGTCCCCATGAAGTGCAGGCATCTATGAAAAGGATGACCACACAGTATGAAATTATGGACATATCTCGACAACTACTCACAGAAATCCTGTCGAAAGCCAGCAACAAGCAATTGAAAGGTCAGTCGTCTTATCCTGAGCTTCAAGTGCACAGGCTACTGCGTAGGCAGAAGGACTTTCCAGCTTAGATCTTAACGCTTCGGTACACACTGTCTAACTCTCTAGTCATGACTGGCTTTGTATAGGTGTTTAAAACACCACTTACTGAACATATGCAAAAAAGCCACTGGGAATTACACATCTATTGATGACTTCCAAATGTATCCACACAGTTAACGAGATGTGTGTATTCGTTTGTCTGCCTAAGTATTTTTTGTTACTATCCGTTATTTGTAGGTTTATCATCTGTTCGTGCTTTTATCGGTTGTATCACTTCCACTGGGCAAGTCACACGTCAATATTTTTTTCCGGGTTTTATTCCCACACCCAATGATCGTTCCTCGAACCGTATTCTACTATAAACACACAAGCGTTTGACCCTTTATTTCGGTGTCAACACTTATGAATCTACAATAGAAAGAACGTGGAGATAAATTGCATGGCTAAGGACTGAATACGAGACTTCAGAAGGAATCTTGTTTGTAAATTTGTCAGTTACATATGATTCGATGGAAGATCCTCAAAGAATGCTGAATGTGGTGTTGTTAGTATTGAGAAAAGTCCCATCAACAGTGGTACATGAATATTCGCAAACGACAGCACTGAAAAGAAAAGGCAGCAAGAGAAGTAAAGTTGTATACAGTTTAACAGTCAACCTTTTCAGCCAACAGAGTTAACCCACAACGTAAAATGTACTCAGTGTGTCAGAGAAGCAGTTTGCCGCTGAAAACTCTCCTACAGAAAGGAAGGAATTGAGAAGACAATCGGAAATGTTAACGTCATCAGTTGAACTAGATGGTGGTCACAGTTCACAGACTGAAAACAGGTTCCGTAAACAACTGCGATGCTGCACGCTGCTTGATTGTTTATCCGGACCTGTGTTATAAAGAGCTACTTCACTCAAGAAACAATGTTTTACGCGTGAGTCTAATTGGTGTTCAGGACCTACTTTTTCGGTGTCTTCAGAGATTTGTTGCATTTCTGCTTGTTCAATGGAGGATTTCTCGTTCACTAAAGACCTGCGGGAAGAGTAATTTATGTTATGTGAACTTTAATAGGTGTCTGCTGGAAGAATATACCTTCGGCAAAATATAATTGTAAACTTCAACAAAACTATTAACCGCCATAACCGAACCCGTGAAGTTAAGAGAAATAAATTCGGCTTTGGCATGAGTACTTTACTGTATTTTGGTTACGGAAACTGACCAACAGAATACGATGCCGCTTACAAAGTCTATGGCTTCCGTCAACCACCGTACATGGATTCTTCCTGCAATAGATTTTCATCAGTGCTGTGTTAATGATTGAGAATTTCAGTATTTCATAAGCCCGATAATTGGCCATTGAAGTCAACACCTATGGGCCGACGATTTGAGTGTCTGTTGGTTCAAGAACATTTTGTGGAGTGTGGTATCAGTTAGCACCCTTAACTTGTACTGTAAAATGCTATCACCGAAGTTCCGTGATTCACAATTCTCCAAGGCTTAACAAGAACGGCGTATCGATAAGTGTTCGCGAAATTTCAAAGGTGCAAGAATGGTGTCTTATTCTCTTGAGTCATGGTAGAAATATTATCACAGAATCATCTACAGCAAATGGCGCATGTAGGCACCTGTTAACAGTGTTCATACTACTGTAGCAAAGCAAGTTAGCCCCCATGATTGAAACTGTAGCATATAGTGCGTTCACCTGAACGTTATCAGATCCTGGTTCTAATTCAGACTGTGTTCAGATTGGAGCTATCGAATTATGCGAATCTCTCACCAAAGTATTTCATCTGGTGTCCATAAAACATGATAACAAATTTTTGCCTTCGTTTAATTCAGAATTCTGAGAGTGTCGGTTTAAGGATCAGTTACGGAGAGAAATCAGACCGTTTGTGGTCAGAAGTTATTCTACATGAAACTATTACAGCTACCTAAAACACAGGATAATCCGTGAAAACAAATCACATTAGTGTTGAAAAGTAAAGGTATGCCATGAAAGGCACATTCACTTATACGATTGGTCCACAGTAGAAAGTGGAACACGACACGTAAGAAAGAGTTTCACGCAGCGACGTCCTATTTAGCTATTCTGAACTGGGGTTAGGACTGGATCGCCACTCCACGGTTTAGATAACAGGTGAATCGGCTAGATTTCCACCTCGTATACTGATGGCTGTTTATGCCAACATATAAGCACTGAACTGAGGACCGTTTGTCCAGTTTGCATTTGACACAAGCATCAAGATTTGATTGAATTAGCAGAGTTGGTTTAGTTGTGATGATCTGGAGTTGTGATACCTCTAATCTGTACTCTGCTTCTTGAGTAGCAGAAAGTAAGTGAACCACCAACGTGGTAACTTGTCTAGGACAGCAACCTCTCTTGTTGCACAACTTTTCACAAATACGACGACCTGCTAGCTGTTGCCAAAACAATAAGGATATAACAATCGCACGACCTAACCTATCAGCGTATGGTAGGTCGCCACCCTGCATCACCACTTGCCATGATCTCTTCAAAGGCCCATTTCATCCTAAGGTAGGTCACATCAACCGGTGCATACTGCAGTGTGCGTGAACAATTTTCGGTCTACAGGCTGTCCATGGAACCCAAACCACATTGGGCTGTGATAATCTCTCACTAGTTTCTTAATAGCAGCAGGTTAAGGAATAGTGTTAACATAACTGGTGTGTGCGCGCGTGTGTTCGACGTGTTTGCGGCCACATTTCTCGGTTTCAGCGTCCCAGTGTTATTTTGCTAACATGACCAGCGGCAGGCATCAAGTTACTGCTGGTTAGTATGGCAGGCTCTGAGATGCAGCCCATTTCTGCGAGGCCATATGAACCGTTGGATTCAACTGAGTGAGGCGAAAACCGCTACAGTTACCGGGTGGAATGTGCCATTGAGATCTGTTTCACACCAAACAATGGATACTAAATGTCATCATCCCTCTATGAAACATACCAGAAAATTAAGAGTGCTGGTCTGAACATGAATCTTTTCGGAGTGCTTCGGTCGTGTCACACTTTTTTCAGGTTGCTTCGAATATCTAATAAACCACATCATATCCTCATACAGCTATGCAACATTCCAGTAACTTGCCTCAGCAGTTTGATCCTTGTGTCTGCCGGACTGATGGTGAGCGATCTTCTACCACTGAGCATGGGCGTATGTGCGCACTGCAGTTCTCGCCAAACGATGTTTCAAGCTGAGCTACTTACCATCAGTACATTTTGTGCAGTTTCAAAGTGGGCAGTTAAGGTTGAATCGTCTAGGGTGCTTGATCGGAGCACACCTCTCGACCACTATTCACACCGTGTTCAATAAACTACCAGTGATCGGTGAGCTCAGGCATCGGACTGAAGAGCATCGCTAACCTCTTTGGTCGTAGGTATCCAGTCTGCTGCGTGAACGTTCTCCTCTAGGTTTTGAGTAAGTAAGAATACCTTAATCTCAATTATCAGGTCAAATACGACGAACACTCGATCACCATGACGAGCAAGACCATTATCTACAGGTCGACGGTTCTACCTGTTTCGCAGGTTGAAATGTAATCTACCATAATCCTTCAGAGAAGGTAATATTTACTATCCAAAGATACACCGACTAAGCATTGAGAGTTCGCGCTGTCTGGGGCGCTGCACGTCAGCAGGCCTTCTCTCTGTATTGTCGACAATAAGTCACCACCAAAGGGATCGTTTTAACACAACCGGAAGTAATCTACTGAATTGTCGCTGCTTCAGTGAAACGCCTTAACTGGGTCTGTTCCGATGCGACAGGAAAGTGAGTTTTGTATTTGTGCCCATCAGGTGAAATAACTAAGCATTTCAGAGGAACCCGTCGATGTTTTCTACATTCACTTTCTAAATGGAATAAGTAGGCTACAACGGCACGTCAGTTGGCCCTTCTAGACGAATGCAGAGCTTCAGCATCAGTAAACGGCGGACAAGATCAAATTGCCAACACCATAACTGTGCCTATTTCACATCACCTGCATTTCTCACTCAAATTTGAACCGTTGTTTGTAATGAGACTGTGAAGAACATTTTCTGAGTTAGGATGTGCACATTAAACATGTACATTTTGTTGAATCATTTCGAAGCGTTTACGTAATTATAAAACTGACCCACTGGTCTTTTTTGATCTCCGGTCCATGCGTTCAAACGAATGGATATTGTGATTAGTGCATTCAGCTCATCCAATAACTCAAGACCCACCTGATTGGAGCAAACTAGAGAGAGCTACATGAATGAAACAAACAAATTTTGAAATCATATTCATATTTGGTGATAAAGAGTATGAGCCTGGCCAGAAGGTGCTCTGTTTAGGGACACCGTTCACCGAAACAGAGATGCGACATAACTCGGAATACTTTACCGAAAAGAATAAAAATGAATAAAAGCGTGGCTAAGCAGAAGAATTAGAAACATAAATGTGCGCACATCACTGACAGCAACATGCTGCCATCTCAGACAGCATTTCTAATCAGCACTATTGTGGTGGATTGTCAGGTCGGAGGTGCGAGTTTTCGAACGCTCGGCCGAATACCTCAACGGGGGGGAGGTACGTTCGAAAACCTGCCGCGATCGGATCAAGAACAACGTGCGCGACCGGATGAGTCATCGCTCGACTGGATCGGACCAACGGGCGAGGCAGGGCAGGCGAAATACGACAGACGGCCAGATCGGAGGCGTGGTTTTTCCAACATTTAGAGGAACATCTCGAAACGATGTTGGAGTACGGTCAAGGCCAACATTGGGTGGGTGGTGGACAGCACGAGCAGCCGGACGAGCCATCGCGCAACGAAATCGGACAAACAGACGAGGAATGGCAGGCAGAAAACCCCCCCGGTAGAAGGCGCTGATCACACACGTAAACCGGTCAGAAGTGCACACGACGTGTGAACGGAAACCGGGGAGGGGGGTGTTGCGGGTTGGAATTATGACTCATAAACGAGAAAGCGCGCGTTGCATGTGACTGGCGATTTGGGTAATAAAGATTGTGCTTTATTGGACGCCTTCTCGCTACAATGTGAGTAGTCAGGGCTTTCACATGTAGTTACTACGTGATTTCTTGTCCAACATGCTGTCTGTCCTAATAGTTGGTGATCTCAGTACCTAACGTTCTGTACACTAGACACCCATACGAAGTATGTGACCCAACCAACTCAGAGTGTGAAACCTGACAAACTGGCCAGACTTTCTGACGAATTTGGACTTATATGTCTAAGTAACTATCAAATCGATTGGAACTTACAATCTACTATAATTCGTTATCACCGAATTCGTAATGTATATTCATCCTTATAAAGACAGTCGTATATGCCTTAATATTGCGCCCGAATCTGAAGGCAAATGGGAATACCGATTTCCAAATATTAATGTTTTAATTAGGGTAAGGGATAACTCAGTGATGGGAGCCAGATACGATTGCCGGACAAAAGCTTCGGAACCGTCATCTAAAAAGCAACTTACGTGCATCCGGTAAGGCGTTCAATATCCTTGTCCATTTTTTGCTTGACCGACTGCAAAGTTTTAACCCTATTCGAAACCTGGTTATGTTCCTCCTGAGCTGATTGTATACTGTAGCGTAACCGAAGTAGATGGGCGGCCACGCTGTCATGTTCTGCAATTGAATGAGCGGAGAGCTCACAATGGAATAATTGCGTTCCTGATACATACTTATTTAAGTACGGTCCATCCGTGAGGAGCTTTCAACTGGATAAACACGGACGGTGAAAGTGAAAATGGTGCTTATTGCGCAGTATTCAAATTGTTACGTCTTAGCTTCGAGCCTGTAATCATAAGCACGATCACAAAAATTACTGGTAGTTACATACACCAGATTTGTATAAAGACAGTAAACTAACATTGCACTATTTATGACCGGACAAATTTCATTGCATCTTTACGAGTGCATACTACAGACCATTTATATATCA
>QNGE01001408.1:0-83780 GCA_008508345.1 Paragonimus westermani | reverse complement strand
AAAACGCGCAAGCAGTTACGCCTCTCTAATGTCAAGTCCAAACATGCGAACCGAGAATAATTGTATTTGTGCTCAAAAAGGTATTTGTGACCGAACGAAGATTGACGAGTTCCGAACAACTTATAAACAATCGACGGCTATGATCAAGATTAATGTTTATTTTGAGTTGTTAACTTCTTCAAGCCGGGTGAAGTAGTCCAGACGAGAAATTTTACCAATAAACACAATCAACGGTTTGTTGCAAAATGTTTTGAAGCAATAAAACTATCAGATGTGCTTATTTTGTCTTTCCATGTACTACTCATTAAATTAAGTAAAACACATTAACCGTCGGTGTAGATTTTGTAAGCTACCCTGTTCATTTAGAGCTGTAAGTAGAACTGCAAAATTATAGGCACTAGATATTTTCAAGGTTTATGCTAATTGCGAAATTCTAAAGGGAATTTTCCAGTAAGATTACGCTTTAAAGCTTTACAAATGAATGCCTAGGTATCCGTAAACAGCTGTCATCCATAATCCTGTCACAATTTATACATCGGTTAAAACCTATTCGTCAGTTTACGTATATCAGTTAAATTAATTGTGACTTCACGATTACCCTTAATACTTAACGGGTAGCACCTTAGTAACGGCACCGGCTTATTCGTTGGCGCGTCAATAACTTGCGACCGCCTCAATGTATGTTATTTAAAATCCTAATTTTAACTTGACTGTTTTGAAAGGTTGGTTTCTTCAGTTTTCACACTTGAGAGTATTTGATATCACTTGTTATACAAAGCCATATGTCTGCTGGACACCGCCAAACTAACTAGATATAGAAAGCATCAGCCACATTGGCTGGAGCTTGAACCTGCAACTACATGTTTGGTAGATGGAAAGTGTCCATAAGGAGCCGAAACGAACTTATCTTACTAAAACTATTGCCTCAGGATGTACAAAGTAATCCTGGTGACTGACTTAAACACCCGGAGAATTTCCACGATGTCTAGTTGGTTGAGGTTGCCCAGGGCGTATTCTGCAGACTGATCCTGTCAGTTCATCGTTTAAATTTGGAAATTTTTATTTTCTAATAATGGATGTTACTCGATGTTTAACGGAAATCTTTAGGGGTGCTCATTTTAATTACCGTATTTTTTTAAGTGATCAAGAACTTCGGTTGCGCGTTTGACTGTGTCGGCTGTGTTTCATGTCAGCTGATTGCAGGAAGGTAACGTCAAATTACAGATTGATGATCGTGGGCCTCAGCCGTCTGGAGCCATCTTATATGAGTGGAGCGGACAAAAGCATGATATCGCACTATATATGCTGGAACAAACTTCCCTGCATTTCTGCTGTTGTTCACTACAGAAGAGTTAAATGTGGAAAAATAAAAACCACGCAACAATTGCAAAAGGCCAAGCTTTAAAACCGATTCACTTGTCATCATGACGTCGTCAGCGTTGCAAACATTTCCTTTCGTGTACACAAACTAAGGTGGCGGTGTCTGATTGCAGTGGCTTCGTTATGCCACGATAGACACTGGTTTCAACTCGTGAACAGACCACGAAATAGTATCAGTAAGTCGATGATATATTACATGATCGGACGGGGTTTGAAGATCGATGACGTTGACTACTTCCGGGTGTTTACTGTCGAGTCACTTGATTGTGTGGCCGTTTGGTTAGCCCATTGTGGTATGGTTTTGGCAACCCTGGCCCCAAGTTCTGTCAACACAGGCGGCTCCGTATCCACATTCGCATTCGTAGTTTACGTTTGATTTAGTGAACGGTGACGATGGTGGCTTGACTCAGGGCGTGGGGATTCGGAAGGTTTTGTACACAGCTGTTGGCATTTCTAAAGATGTCCGATGGAAAGTCTGAATGTTAAGGCTGTGATCAGATTTAGGTGGTGCTCAACTTGAAACATTTTCTTGTGACCATACAAATGAGTCATCTTGAACTTAACACAAAAGATTCGATTACATGTTACTGAGCGGCAGGTTAACAAGTAGTGGATCGCCCCCTACTTAAACCGGTTACGCAAGAAGTGCCGGAAGTTAGCAGTTAACACTAGTGGTGGTCACAAATTTGCCGGTCTCGAATGACCTAGCCAGGCTCATTTTGTCGATTGCTTTGTTATGAAAGATACATGGCATCGCTTTCAAAATGAGTTATTCAACTTAGATGTCACAAAATCGCCGGTTTGTAGTCGATTTCAAAAGCGACATCTGTACATGGCCGTAGGCAGTGAATTACCGCTAACAACCGACGATGTGAAACCTTCTTTTCCCATCAAGAACTTGAGTGAAAAAGACAGTAGACTGACGTTGCACGATTTAGACCCGGACAAATTTCATTGCATCTTTACGAGTGCATACTACAGACCATTTATATATCAGTATGAGAAAGCAAACGAGATACTATGGAAAGTCATTGACAGAGTGCACAATCATTGTCGCTACCATGGTAGCGACAACCCTGCAAACCGTTATTTCTGAACATGGGTTTGAATTTTCGGATGGCAACAGCTTCAACGTTGTGTAGTGTTTGCCCGTGTGACACTGAGCAGATAACACGATACAGCGAGGAGCCTTATCTTGTGATTTAAGATTTTGTATTTTAACTGGAAAAATTAATTCGGCTCAAACTCAAGCTTGTTTAGAACAATTTTAGGATCAATTCTCCAACCAGCAACCGACATCAGACGAGAAAAGAGTTGACTAAAATGGGGGCTTGTTGATTTGAAAAACCCAATTTAGAACCATACACAGTCGGCAAAATTGTTTTCGCACAAATCGACATATCAGCGCCCTCAGATCGTTTAGTTGTAACCGCGAATCGTTCTTGCTGCAACCAGATAAAAAACAGAGAACAGTCTTGATGAACAAAGTTGAATACACCAATAAGATGCAGCCTATTCTGGAACACACACCCAGAGATTCAAAAAAGAAGACAAACGAGACAACCCGGTAGAAGCTGAACAGGGCATTCACATAAAGTGGCTTAAACATTGAAGCAACCTTTAAATTGCTTAAGTCACTTGGAACCCAGGTTCCACAGTCATATAGACTTCCGAAGCTTTACAAACCTGGATTTTCACCAAGGCTAATGTTGTCTGTGTCAAACTCGCTACAACACAAAGTAGCTAGAAAGCTTGCGAAACTTCTGGAACCCATTCTAGACTGAATTGCTCAGTTATGCCGGACAGATTGTTTCGAACTTACTGCCTTACTTGGGAATATTCGGGAAAAATATTTATGTTCATTAGACTCGCAATCTTTGTTAACGAACGTTCCCCTGGACCAATCTGTCGAATTATTGCTTTCTTATATGAGGGTGCACCATCTAGAAGCTGGAGTACCCGAGAGAGAATTGGAACAACTACTGCTGCTCCGTACTAAAAACATCTTTGTTTTCCAGGACTCAGCCTACAGCAAACTGATGGAGTAGATATGGGTAGCCTGCTGTGGCCTTATCCTGGCAGATATGTGTAGCAAAGCATGAGCAACAAATAACAGAATAGTTATCGTCAGTGTAGCTATAAAAGTGATATCTTCCTCACTGCAGACAATCAGATGCAAGCACAGAACTTGACTGGTCGAATGAATTTTCTGCACCCAAACATGCACTTTAGTATGGAAGCGAGAATCAAGACAGTCTACGATTTCTAGATATATCAGCAAAACGTCCATCGCGAAAACACTTGGACAGGTCACTACCCGCATTTTGAAAGCTTTGGTTCCCGATCCTACAAATAAAGTTTGGTGCGCAGTAAACCTTTACCTTAATCCGTTTATTGCATGATTTAAGCAACTCGTTGACAGGAATTCGACCCATGCACAATGTCCAGAAAGCTGATATTTCTTCGCCTTCCCTTTAAAGACAATAAGGTATGCCAAATTATTCGCTGTCGTCTGGTTAGTTCTATCGCGAGAACATACAAAACAGTTTTCCCAGTGATTCTTCTCAGAACATTCCGGATTTCAACCACCGGTATCCGAGCCAATCAAATCCAACGATACCTATGAATACCGATGTAGATGCGCAGCATCCTATGTAGGCAGCATTGAGTGCCAGTTGCCAACCAGGTTAATGGACCAAATCCCGAATTGAAGCACGCAGACACGTCACAGCGGGACATCCGAACAAGGAACCTGTATCATCCACTGCGCGTCATATACAAATGACGCAACACTAAAGCGATCTTACAACGACGTTTCGCGTTATCTACTCAATGCCACACGGGCAAACACTACACAACGTTGAAGCTGTTGCCACCCGAAAATTCAAACCCATGTTCAGAAATAACGGTTTGCAGGGTTGTCGCTACCATGGTAGCGACAATGATTGTGCACTCTGTCAATGACTTTCCATAGTATCTCGTTCACTTTCTCATACTGATATATAAATGGTCTGTAGTATGCACTCGTAAAGATGCAATGAAATTTGTCCGGGTCTAAATCGTGCAACGTCAGTCTACTGTCTTTTTCACTCAAGTTCTTGATGGGAAAAGAAGGTTTCACATCGTCGGTTGTTAGCGGTAATTCACTGCCTACGGCCATGTACAGATGTCGCTTTTGAAATCGACTACAAACCGGCGATTTTGTGACATCTAAGTTGAATAACTCATTTTGAAAGCGATGCCATGTATCTTTCATAACAAAGCAATCGACAAAATGAGCCTGGCTAGGTCATTCGAGACCGGCAAATTTGTGACCACCACTAGTGTTAACTGCTAACTTCCGGCACTTCTTGCGTAACCGGTTTAAGTAGGGGGCGATCCACTACTTGTTAACCTGCCGCTCAGTAACATGTAATCGAATCTTTTGTGTTAAGTTCAAGATGACTCATTTGTATGGTCACAAGAAAATGTTTCAAGTTGAGCACCACCTAAATCTGATCACAGCCTTAACATTCAGACTTTCCATCGGACATCTTTAGAAATGCCAACAGCTGTGTACAAAACCTTCCGAATCCCCACGCCCTGAGTCAAGCCACCATCGTCACCGTTCACTAAATCAAACGTAAACTACGAATGCGAATGTGGATACGGAGCCGCCTGTGTTGACAGAACTTGGGGCCAGGGTTGCCAAAACCATACCACAATGGGCTAACCAAACGGCCACACAATCAAGTGACTCGACAGTAAACACCCGGAAGTAGTCAACGTCATCGATCTTCAAACCCCGTCCGATCATGTAATATATCATCGACTTACTGATACTATTTCGTGGTCTGTTCACGAGTTGAAACCAGTGTCTATCGTGGCATAACGAAGCCACTGCAATCAGACACCGCCACCTTAGTTTGTGTACACGAAAGGAAATGTTTGCAACGCTGACGACGTCATGATGACAAGTGAATCGGTTTTAAAGCTTGGCCTTTTGCAATTGTTGCGTGGTTTTTATTTTTCCACATTTAACTCTTCTGTAGTGAACAACAGCAGAAATGCAGGGAAGTTTGTTCCAGCATATATAGTGCGATATCATGCTTTTGTCCGCTCCACTCATATAAGATGGCTCCAGACGGCTGAGGCCCACGATCATCAATCTGTAATTTGACGTTACCTTCCTGCAATCAGCTGACATGAAACACAGCCGACACAGTCAAACGCGCAACCGAAGTTCTTGATCACTTAAAAAAATACGGTAATTAAAATGAGCACCCCTAAAGATTTCCGTTAAACATCGAGTAACATCCATTATTAGAAAATAAAAATTTCCAAATTTAAACGATGAACTGACAGGATCAGTCTGCAGAATACGCCCTGGGCAACCTCAACCAACTAGACATCGTGGAAATTCTCCGGGTGTTTAAGTCAGTCACCAGGATTACTTTGTACATCCTGAGGCAATAGTTTTAGTAAGATAAGTTCGTTTCGGCTCCTTATGGACACTTTCCATCTACCAAACATGTAGTTGCAGGTTCAAGCTCCAGCCAATGTGGCTGATGCTTTCTATATCTAGTTAGTTTGGCGGTGTCCAGCAGACATATGGCTTTGTATAACAAGTGATATCAAATACTCTCAAGTGTGAAAACTGAAGAAACCAACCTTTCAAAACAGTCAAGTTAAAATTAGGATTTTAAATAACATACATTGAGGCGGTCGCAAGTTATTGACGCGCCAACGAATAAGCCGGTGCCGTTACTAAGGTGCTACCCGTTAAGTATTAAGGGTAATCGTGAAGTCACAATTAATTTAACTGATATACGTAAACTGACGAATAGGTTTTAACCGATGTATAAATTGTGACAGGATTATGGATGACAGCTGTTTACGGATACCTAGGCATTCATTTGTAAAGCTTTAAAGCGTAATCTTACTGGAAAATTCCCTTTAGAATTTCGCAATTAGCATAAACCTTGAAAATATCTAGTGCCTATAATTTTGCAGTTCTACTTACAGCTCTAAATGAACAGGGTAGCTTACAAAATCTACACCGACGGTTAATGTGTTTTACTTAATTTAATGAGTAGTACATGGAAAGACAAAATAAGCACATCTGATAGTTTTATTGCTTCAAAACATTTTGCAACAAACCGTTGATTGTGTTTATTGGTAAAATTTCTCGTCTGGACTACTTCACCCGGCTTGAAGAAGTTAACAACTCAAAATAAACATTAATCTTGATCATAGCCGTCGATTGTTTATAAGTTGTTCGGAACTCGTCAATCTTCGTTCGGTCACAAATACCTTTTTGAGCACAAATACAATTATTCTCGGTTCGCATGTTTGGACTTGACATTAGAGAGGCGTAACTGCTTGCGCGTTTTTTGTGTATTCTATCAGAATGCACAGTCGCTCAGAATAAACGAAGCAATTTTTGGCTATCTACTTCTCATAACTATCGATTACATGACGTTTGTTGAATGTTGGACATCCACTCAGCCACCATTTTGACTGACTCAACACAAGACAACCCAGATTTACGCATTGGCGGTCAAAGCCTAAAACATAGCTGTAGACTGGCACCTAAGGGACGAGCAGGCAAGTTACAGTAACAACACAACAAGTTATATGGAGGAATATTCGTGTACAGACTCACGAGTGAGTAGTTCAGCGGTTGCACGGATATTTTTATCACGCTTAGGATTCGGTCAACTAGAAGGAATGAGTTGATCTCTCTGAATAACATAATCAATATTATCGCCTACGAGAACTTGTTTCAAGTGTGTCTACGTTCAACAGTGTACCAACATACACCAATATGACGGAATATTCCAAACCAATAATGCTCTGATGGATCTACAACGAAAACGCTGTTGTTCACAAGGTGAATTCATGCTGGGCGCGTTGTTGATTTTCGTCCAACTGTGCACCAATTCGAATGTGGTGTTTGGTCAAAAAAGGCGTTAGCACGTATTGTGATTTCGTGCGAAAATCGACTTAGCGAAGATTGAATGAGACTAAGCAAAGGTCCATCCTCCACATTCAGAATGATCACCAACTTTTAGATCTTAACAATTAATATGGCCAGCTCGATGACACTGAGGTAAGTCTGGTGAAATAGCGACCGTCGCACGAATGACATCTAGAATGTTAGGTAATCGATGAAAGTAGGCAATAGAAAACAATTTGTTTCATTCATTCTCGATAAATGGATAACTAGCCGGTGTACACGTAAACATGTAGTGAGTCACGAGGGAAAACCTTACCCTTTTCGCTTCAAGTCCAAAGTAGCTGAGCGAATCTAACTGACTCCATCAATCTTTGTGTTCAGCAATGCATTCCAAATAGCAGTCTTTAATTCGGATAAAATCGTCAATCTAGTCTATGAATTAATAAAACACACTGTGGTTCCGTTTCATTTCCGAGATATTTTTCACTAGCTTAAGATGTCTCAATAAGACAGTAATCGGTGCTAAAACAAATAGTCTGTGTGTTATCTATCAATTCTGCAGGGTGAATAAACAAGCAAAACGGTTATGTTAATTACCGCACTAAATATTCGTGGACAGTGAGGCCATTTCAACATATTCTGATCGTAGTCGGTTCAAAACAGCAAAGAGGTTGAACGCGCACACTGTAAGTAAACGTACACACGGAAATACACAGACCAATATAAACCAAGAATTACAACTGATACTTAACAAAACGACTACTGAGCAAACTACAAGATGTTACCCACGGAATGCTATCTGCAGATGAGCTAGAAGTTACGTTTATTATTCACCTTTCTGTACAACGGCTGGAAGTTCAAGAAGGCATGCTGCCCCCAAATACTCCAATTTTTTCACCAAACTGTAAAACTCATATCTGACCTCACGCAATTGCTTTTCTTTCGCTTTTTTATCCGATTCAATACATTCAATAAGATTGGGTAGGTCCAGAAGCTAAACGTATTCACCAGTTAACTGTATTGTACTCTTCTTTACCTTTTGCATATAAAGTTTTACTTTCCGATCGTCTGTCTCAATGTTTTCATTCTGACACACACGTTCCACATCTGACTGGAAGTTGCATAACCAATCCTGAGCACATTTAACAAAACTGGGTATGGTATTCGGATCTTCTATTTTCATAAAAACACGGCTTGGTTCATCCATTATCTTTTGGTAATCGTGTCGGTAATCAACTGAAATAGACGATAATAACAATCAGCACTGAGAACGACATATCAGCAAGTGTTACTGATACGAATAACAAAACATCACACAACAAACCATACACATGAAGAGAAAACGGTGGTAACGATTTGTTAGTAAAGTTCCAAAGAGTAGGAATTTAGGAAAATAATGGGAATGCAGATCCTCATTCCCGAAGTCAGAAAGTGTGTATTCAAACAACCAACATATTAGCAACTGTAAACGGATGAGTATGGGAGGAAACAGATGGAGACCATAATACAGTTTCAGCAACTTGCCCTAGTCATTCGTCATCAAGAACGGTAATAGTTTTGCTTGTTCTCAGATTAAATGTTTACGGTCGTTGATGGAAACCACATGGCCATTGTGATAAAATTCAATAACTTCAAAGCATACATCAGGGGTCTGACAAATTAGATCGTTTTTGCTTCAGACTGAAAATGCAGATAGGTTTTGAGAAATGTCTTCATAAATCGAAGTGATAGCATTAAATATGTTCATTCTAAGTCACGGAATGTTCTAACACTTCCTGATGAAATGTCTAAAAATAATTTGAGAACACCTGTGGTTCGTATCTACCAAATACACCTCGCACATCGGTTGCATTGTCGATTTGGCAACATTATTATTGACCGGACTCAACTTCCGTTTTACCTAGGGACCTATGAACGCTGGGACGGTCACAATTGCATCAGGGCCGTTAACGGAACAGATCACGCTGAGGACGCAACGAACAAAACTGTACTGACAGTCACAGTTAATGTAATTGACCAAAATGTGATGCATGCTGAGCGGCAGCCGCGGTAGCTTATTCTTGGTGGCCCTTACGAACCTTCCATCTAGTCCGTAATTGAGATAACCAGAACCCAGCCAACCGCTGTGCAGTTTGACTTGATACAAAGGTCCTAGGTATGCTCATAACCACTTCATAGAAAAAAATGATCTATAGATCCTCGGTCGTAAATCAGCCATTTTCACGCAAACAGTCGTGAATTCGTGGGGCGGATTATCCATAGGTGAAGTCAAACCACAGCTTGACAGAACAGTTGTGTTGCTTCCGAGCCAGAACTTTAGAAAACAATAAGGCCATTGCCCATAAAATCGAGACAAGTGTCCGCTCGGTACGGAACTTCTAACAATTGCTTGAAAATTATTTGGTCGGTTGGATAAGTCAGGCAGTTTGCGACAGAGATTAGCATAATTGTGACTTTGTCGTATGTCGCTTTGTGAAAGAACGGGGGCCACGAATGGACCGGCCAATTCCAGAATACCTTTGACTTAAATACAGAGAAACTGGACGAGTAGTAGCTGACCATCAAAACGTCCAAAGTTGCATGCACCTCTAAAATGATCCTGATTATTTATCGTGTCGTTATTATGCGGTTTGACTACTCCGATTGGATAAGATGCTTTTGGTGCGTTCCATGCAGACCATTTTCTGTTGAGTGGGGTCTCCTGATTTGGCGCGGTACATGTCAGACGGTGTTGATTTGCATACTTCTTCAAGAGAGAGAAGTCAGCAACGTCAGCCTGTACCATGTATCCAGAAACAATTCGTTGCATCTTTTCAACCGCACACCGCATACTTCTGTACCTTCATCGTGCAATCAAGTACATTCTTAAAGTGTTTGTTAGGTCTCCCACTGTTGCGATCGGGAAACTCATCGTTCTCGAAATGAAACGCCATAAGACTAACTCTACGAGGTCCGCGCATGATTCAGAATACCAAATTGAGCCGACAATCGACGTATCGGGGTTGTTTTACTTAAAAAGGAGGGAGACCATCAGTAGGTTTACAAGCCCACGACTTAAACAAAAATCCACTAATAAGCCACTGAAAATCCTTAACGCTTGCCACAACATCAATCATCGACAGGTTAGTTCAGTACAAGATTCACCACCTCAGCGCTCACCCCAGGCTTGTTGCATGAACACTTATTCGAGCACATCAGTGCACACACCATCGACTTATCGAGATGGAACAGCCATATCATTGAGCCGGTCACAGATAATCTCTGTCACTTATCCCTACGAGTGAAGTTTCTGTCACCGGACACCCCGGCAGGCATCAGGACGTCTAAGGACTGCGTAACTGTGGTGATACAACAGCAACGTGACTATCACCGGTCTTAGCTGCATTATGACGCCTGTCTGTTCACTGGAGAACAATCAGTCTCCGTTGCTCAGTATTTTTCACAACCCCCAAACCAAACGGTCTGTTAGGCTGTGTGAGATGGCTTAAGCAGGTTTACAGGAGCCGTCCAGTCTGTTTGCGCAAACCACTGATGATCCCAAGCCAGCGGCTGTGCTGTGTTACACGCATAGGGTTCATCACCTTGGACATTTTTTTAGGTTATTGTTTCGAGTTGGGACAGTGTGTCACATATCTAGGTAGATTTAATCTAAGCCAATGCGGAACAAGAAAATTACCACATTTGAAACGTCAAAAAGAATTTCTAAGTTTTCAAACAAGACAGACCGTTCAAAATTCGTTTACTTCCATCTACAATGAGTTTCACATTTGTTTCAGGCTGCTTGTTCTCTGTATGAGACTAACATTTCGCACATTTCGGTATGTTGAAATATGCTTATTGGACCACCCAAGATCTCTCCAGAAGTTCGTTCACCGGAAGTCACCTCAAACCTCTATCTTCCAGTCTACGATAAACTTTCAAAATCCCGATTACATTCTTGAACTGTTCAATTTCATCTTTCAGGTTTTTAATTTTGTGGAAACATATCGGCTTAGAAGGCGATGCAACGATGCTGCCTATGTCCGGGTCCTGTCGGCACCCAACTGACAAACTTCGACCGCTAGTGAACCCACTCTCGCATAAAAACGTGCTTTTCCTTGTCTGTTGTGCTGATGTATTCGTCTACCCGCGCCTCCCGCTGAAGGCCTGACATGAACTAAGTGCTTCTTTTTTTAGTTGTGTAGCAGATTACACACAACAGATACGTCCATTTTCTAAAGGACTCGCATACAACATAAATCTTCACGGCAGTTCCGCTTGCATCCCTGTGAGTGTTGTTTAGTGTCCACACGTTCTAGACACCTTTGACTTCGCTTAGTTTTGAGTGCTCCCGAATAGGCGTCAACGAGCTCTCACTTGTTCATCCGGTTGCTGCTGTTGGTGTTCGACTAGGTTAGAGCTACCACTTATCAGAAATCCCCAAATCGCTGCAAATAAACAGTGGCCTCTCAGCTTTGTCGTGTACCCTAGGTTAAGTGGCTTTTGAGACAATGGTACTATTGCTTCTCAGGAAAGACGATTTAAACTATTAATAGATGTGGGTCAGTGCATCCTCATTTGTCCGGCGCAACGTAGCCGAAACCTAGTACATTTGAATAGTTATTCGGTTTCAGTCGAATCCGCTGCTGTTTTCACCAGGCCACTTTTGTGCTATGTAAAAATATCACCGTACACCGCAACACGATGTAAAAAGACCCACTCCGAATTTGCATACATATGGTAAATAATGCTTGCATTTAAAAAATAATCCTATCCGTCATTTGTATGGACGCATCATACTAGCCCACATATGGTGGGGTAAACATATACAGTTTAAATTCATGCTGCTAGTAAAGTATGACGATTTGCAGTCCACAGAGAATAGCGCATACCAGCAATTATCCACCGATCACGGTGTGGAAAAATGGGCACGCGCTTGACCCTTGTTCGCTAACAGGGTGATATGCCTTTCATGAACATTAATCCAGGTGTAGTCCCAACAGGCATCGAACTAAAAGAACGCGATGAATTCCAGAAAATAAACCGCATATTTCCATCAACGTTTAGAAACAGGAAAATAATTTGCTCTAGTCTAATCTGGAGCCAACGGCAGAAACCAAGAGAAGAAAGAAAGGGAGCGCTAGGTGAGCTCCAATCCACTCGGCGGCACTCGAGAGCCCGCCAAGCGGAAAGTGTGTAGAAAATTCTAGCGCTTTAAACAAACCTCGAAACGATCTAGGTTAAACAACTTTTAAGAATGGAACTAGAGAAGAGTCACTAGGAAATGAGCAAGCGTTTGCTGCATACAATCAGTTGCAATGCTGGAGAAAGTGACACTGAATTCGCACCATGCATCCCACAGCAGAAATACACAGAATCAGGCGTACAGAACAGACAAACTGGAAAACACGGTGGCATTCGGGATCATTAGAGAAGCCGCACGATCGCTGGTCACTACAGCAAACATGCTCGTCATGTTTTCACGGTTTCATGCTCCATTTTACTAACCTCGTACGCCTACTACACCAGACCGCAATGTACACTTTTGTTTGACTTCACAAAAGCTGAACATAACGAATTTGAATAAAACTCTGCTACGCGCTCGTGTTGGTTATTTCTTCAACGGTTCGTGATTAGCAGCCAATTAAAACTACAAGCCATAAAAAATAACTGAAGCACTTATTACACAAGCTTCACACAACGAAGACTCTTACCAAAGAAGTCGAGGTTTTGGTCGGTTGATAAGTGAAATGATTACATAAGGGCCTGTTACAGGTTCAGTTACGAATTCATCACATTTGGAATTGGAGAGTGTCGATAGCTCATTTGTCGAGGCGAAGAGTATCGGTAATTCACCATTTGGTGACGCGTGAGTAGCGGTGTTCGACGAGGGAGAGGTTTGCGTAGTGCGTTGTAGCATACAGAGGTCGGGGTTCACGTATGACTCAGATTTTCATGACAACAGGGAGATGGAGGCGACGAAAATTCTGTAAGCCGCGGTGGCAAACAAACTCCAGGCAAGCTGGCAAGTGAAACATATTATTCAATTTCAGATACTTCACTAGCTGCACTGAAGTGACCTCTATCGTAGTGATCTGGAGATAACCCTGGTCTGCCAGCTGTGCGATGTGTAGAATTCTTCCCAAAATGCTGGTTCACATTGTACATAAGATCGCAATGATCTTTGTCTGCCGTCACCTTGTTGCATGTGATCACATTTTTTTGTTTGCGTGCTTGGCCTACGTGCGCCCATGGCATCATATACACTTCCGACCTGCTCGCGCACTCGACGGTCGGATCCTCAAACTTCCTAGCTGATCTCACATATCAGTCTCGTTTAGCGCTGTTTGAGACCTATTGTAATCGTCGTATAATACACGTTTGGTCTCTCTAGAGTGTTCGTATTTTAACTTCACGTCTGGCAGTTTTTAAGTATACCTGGGAAGTCCTAATTTGGTGCACGTCCGCGCTAATCCATTACCACCTTTGGTGTAAAGTAAGTTTGATGTTCACATCCTCATTTGCCAGAGGTTCTAACACCGACTGGTATCCTCGTCGCACTTCGTCGTGCTAACCAACGGTGTGTCAGCAGAAGCAGGCTTCCTCGAAGATTCCGCTTGATACAGAGCAGTTTACCAAATGACAGGTTAAAAATACCAATATTTAGTCCGCAAAGTTTTAGACGCTCTTCGTGCCATTTGAAAATTCCCGATGAGGGTTTAATGCCCAAGGAGAAGCCATGGAAAGAATTAGGAAAGTCGGATGTATCGTTTAGTATACGGCGATACCAACGGCAGATATTCCTGTGTGAGTAGTGAGTTATTAAATGAGCCAAATTTGAAACACTGAGTTCCCTTTATCCAGTTCATCAAGACAGCAAGAAGACATACATTGCGAGATGCAAGCATTTCGTTTATTCTCATCAGTCGGTTACATAAAACATTCGGTTATATAGGTTAAGCGCGTATGTCTTCTTGCTGTCTTGATGAAATGAGCCAAAGTTTATTTAACCCACACTTCCTCTTCTCCCCAATAGCAAAACCATCTTCACGACAACAATCAGGCAGAGATTGTGGCGTAACAGATTCAAGAGTACTGGCCGAGCGACCGGTCATTGTTCCCATTGGTTAGCCCACATTTAGTACTGGAAGAACTCAGTACACAGACTGAATCGACCGCGCAATTTACTCTCACCGTCCCAGGGAATGCAAAACTGAATACTATGCGTTCGTCTGACAAAAATCGGACGGTGCACAATCGTAAGACCAATATCCCTGGACATTCTATGTCGAGTTCCCTCTGGCATTTCAGCAGCCCAAGGACAGCGCTTCGACGAGAGAACCTGATGTTGTCCCAACAGCTTCAACCGATTACAAATCAAACGAACACCTCCTGACGTTCATTTTCAGTCTGCTTCTCACATTGGCAATAGGTCTATTATGAGCAGGGCATGTCCACAAACGTCATTAATGAAGTTAAAGAAGAAACACCTTACAGAATGTCTGCAGTCAGATAACGTTGGGGAGGAAAGTAGTGAATTCTACCAGGCTAACGGCGTGTCGATTGACAACGTGTCCTGACCAAGGATCTATGACGATGTTAATCGTACACATACCAAAGAGATCGAAAAGTGGGTCGGTTGTATGAACTCCGCCAGATATGAGATCAACCGCTGTTAACAACGCTGTGGTGTCGGTCTTGGAGTCACTTGCTAAGGGCTAAAGCACCCTCGAATTGGGCTGACTTAGTTTGATGGTGATCCCGTAAACAACCGTAAATCCATGCATCAGTTCGAACTCTACGTAAAGTATAAAGTAGGAGACGATGACCAGCGCTTAATTTATCTTCTGTAATACGGTAAAGGACAATCCAAAGAAGAACTTAGCGGGTGTCTTACGATCCCATCCACTCGTGACTTCAAGAGAGCTGGGGCGACATTGAGTGGGTTTTTTGATCAGACCTGCCGTGTCAATGATTCCATAATGAACTGAATATCGAACGAATCCAACACATTCACCAACAGTTCAGACACTGTTCGATTTCATTATCAGAATGAACAATTGTCACACTGCACTCACTGAAATGAATTGCCGCCGGCCTGAATTCGTTTGGCACTCCCAAAAATATACCGCACAATTTGCCCAGACCTCAGCAGTATCGACAGGCTGAGCCTGTTGATAAAATAACTCTTGGAAGTCGGGAACCAGATCTCCTCAACCTGTAGGAGGTCATATTTCCTCAAGCCAGAGCAGCTCGCAGCCGTTCTAGACAACTGGTCGGTTGAAATGAGACAAGTTCGAGTGATAAGGGACGGCCCTTCTATAGCAAAAGCCCTGAAAGGAAAGTTGCACCACGCAGCTCCACACATGACAACCGATCTAATGATGTGAGGCTTAAGACAATTACTTTCTCTGTGTAGGGGCAGTGGTGTTTTGACTGATTGCGGTGAATTTATTGCTCTCGGAGTACCAGGTAGATGGGCTGTCGTAAAAGCGAGCAGAGTCTGTTTTGTGTATCTCAGACATGGCTAACGCGTCCACGATTGCCGTATGCAAAAAGGATACATGGTGAAAAACTACGAGGCTGGACGCCACAGCATACCTCATAGTGTCAGTGCGGCGCTTGCCAACTGCAGATCCACTAGGGCAGCAAAGCGTGGTGTGATGTTGGAAATGGTACGTGTTCGATTTATAAGCCTGACTAAAGATGTTTCCAGTAACTTCTTCCTAGACAGTGGTTCGGACTCAACGCTGGTGAGCCAACAGCTAAATGAACAACTCTAAATAACTGGAAATCCGTCTGAAGCAAGAATAACTACAATCATGGGTGAATAGTTGTTTTCTAAAAAGGCGACCATCCTGGGAGTTCGTTCATTAGATGGTAAGGACGAGGTATCATTCAAACGCGCATACCCTGTTCCCAACTCGCAGATAACGCACCTAACAAGCCACTTCGACGACATACCCGACGCAATGGTCGGTATGTTGATTGGCAATAAAATCCTCGAGAAGTATCAGGTGGTAAACCCAAGCTATGAAATCAGAAAGCAGCTTTATGCAGATTGGACACCCTAAGACTGGATTTTACTTGGGCCACTCGGGTCTCACGAGCGTACGCGGTCTGCCGTAAAATGCATCCAAAGGGTCGACGAGCCAATAGCTGAAAAGGTTCACAGGTTCTAAAATGTCAAGTTTGTCTACGTAGGGAAGTTCATGTGTTCTCAATCGGCGGATAATGGGAATGAAGCAAGCACAACTAAGAGCATGGTGCAGCTGATACTAAAACACTGTTATCCCTAAGCTTTGGCGACAACTTGAAACGTAAATACCTCACGACAAGCTAGTTGCCGAAAAACAATCAGAGTAACTAAAAAGGCGGTTTATTTGTGATCGGGACTATTTTCTACGGTGCACTAAGTCAACAGAACAAAACTTAGGAAAGGGGTACGCCGTCTGATTGAGCCCTCCAGTTATCTTGAAAGATTAATTACTCCAGGGTCCTCATCGCAACTTAGATCTAGTCCTAACAATGCGAACTCCAAACAGGTACCCTGTTGCATCAGCCGCTGATAAAGGAAAAACGCTTAGGCAAGTCGTAGTTCCTGAGCGCGATCGAGGAGCTTTGAGTGTGATACTGGCATGTTGGAGGACCTGGTCAAATATCAAATGACCGCTCATCCGTTTGGAGCAATTCCACCCCAATTTTGGTACCCTTTGCACTCAGTCAAAGATTTCGGAAGCAATACAACGATCAAAATACCCAGACAATCTCCAGAAGTTCCTATGTGGATGATTACCCAGTCTTCTTAACTAACAACGAATAGGTTAAGCGCTTCATTTCACAAATTAATAAGACTGTTGCTAGAGAATCGTCAGGCCTCTAAAGTCGGTCTTAAACAGTTCAACGGTCCTGAGACTGGTGCCCACAACAGAATGGACCCAAGGGACTTGGAAACAGTACCATTTCAAACAAGCGAAAGCGTAGCATGGAGTGAAACCCTCTCCGATACTTGTTCTACGGTTTCAACTGCGTGATAGTTTTCTCAACCGTCGTGATATCTTACCACCAATTTCTTCCATATATGACCTTCTAGCTGTTGTGTTTCCGCTCGCCCAATCTGCAAAGGTATACCTGCAGAAACTGCGCAAGAAAAGTCCACGATGAGACCACTTAGTTAGGTCATACCACATAGCGGAACGAATTGTTTGTCTACGTAACCAATATGAACTCAGCAAAGATTGTACGCTGTGTCACGCGACATTTGAAAGATTATGCGAACGGCGCACCGCTGTACGAAGCCAGCTATGGGCAGTAGCCTGTACATAATTTATCTCAAAGGTGGGTTAATCGTGCATCACCTTCGTGTTAGCTAAAGCTCGAGTAACTCCTATGACGGGGGTTACCATGCCACGTCCGGAATTGAATATATTAGTTTTAGCGGTAAGAATTGGAAAAGTCGTTTCCGCTGGAACACAAACGACTTTTAAAAGTGTAACCTACTGAACGGAATCAGCGGTCATGTGTTCTGTACAAACAACAAATCCACTAGAATCGGTGTCTTCGCTGCTAATCGAGCCACTCCAGATCATTAAGGAGGTCTGCCGGGAAATTAGAAACATGTTTGTTGGGCAAGTAACCCAGCAGACGTAACCTTTACGAGAAATTCTGGGTCCGATGGAATAGAGAACTTGATCGAAAGTCCCCGAGTTTCTACACACAAATGAAAGACTTTTGTCTAAAAACACCACTAAGTTGAATGCACAAGCGGAAATTGAATGTAAACATCAACAATTTCCGGTGAGCGCATTTGTTTAAGTACCATTAGTCTGTCTGAGTTTGATTCACTGTTCAAGCTGGTTGAAGTTTCTGTTAACAGAGGGTAAGGAATAACTCATTTTGTCTCTACCGGTAAGAAGCGATTCTAAGGTCTTGATTTTTACTAATTTCGCGTGCTGGAGAAAAGTCGGATGATGAGGATTAGTAAAATGCTACTAGCTAAGAAGACGTTATCGGCAAGTCTACGCAGGTCAAAAAATGAAGATGGGCTAGACAAACCGCATAATACAAATGCAAGTACAAATGAATCGCGGTAGATTGGACAATAGACGGAAGCTTTAGTTTACTGCAAAGGAACAATTGCACAGGCAATCACAAAAATGTGGTTTGCGGTTTCGTTTTATAAGCCCACTCAGGTTAGTGGATATATCCGTGAACGTGATTATAAAAATGGTCTTGCTACTCAAGAGAAGAGGGAAAATGAAGGATATTGCTGAGCAGAGGATGGAATTTATGGTAGCTGAATCAAAAACCCTGTGACATAGATATAGACTTGCGACAGTGTGAGATTGTTGTTAAAACATTCTGAGAGTAAAAGTACGTTGGTCATTGGTGACCTCGCAAGCAACTGACTGAAGCGATCGAAGACTGATGATTAGAACATGATTGTATTTATAAGATATGTGAAAGAAAGCTACACACTGTTCCACCACATATTATTCAGGCGGTACAAATCATCTCAAACGAGGGACCGAAGCCAGACCGCACTACTAATACCCAAATGGTTCTGCAAACCCAATGGTAGCGCAGTGCGTTACGGGTTCATGGACCACCCCACGATTGCTCCTAGAAACGCAGCTAGCTCTCAAACACACGATATGAAATAAAAAGATTGTTGCAGTTGGACTACAAAAATGCACGCAATGTGAGAAAAAATTAGTAGGCAACTGTTTGCCAGAACGTCTTCATTAAATACATTTGCTATTACGGAGACGCAGTCGACAGAACAGCTTAAGTTAAAGAATTATTTCCTTTCTGTGCTTGGATATAGCGACGGAGTAGATACGTTGGTAGGGTTAGAAGATAAATTATGAAGTTCGTAACAAAACGCTATCAGCAAGAAGTAGGAGTAAGGCTGAACGTCTCAAACGTACAGTTAGCTTGCCACAAATTGACAATGGTACAAGTGGAGTTGTTGGCAGTACGTCTTTAAAAAGCCGGGGATGGACAGCTGCTTGTGTTATTGGAACACGTGACTACGGGACAACAACCTACTTACGGTAAGAGATATCCATGTAGCAAAAATCAACCGGGAAGAAGAGAAAACATCGGAAGCTCACTTAGGATGAGTGTGGTTTACTGAATCTCAGATAGTCCGAAACCTCAATAAAACGTGTTAATAAGCCTGGATGATATAAATTGGGTCAGACGGTGGTCATCTCTGTCCTGGTTACGGTAATGCATTCTAACAATCTACAAAAGATGAAACCGGTTATGTCTTTGAGAAACAGTGGCCGTGGAATTATCCAAACAAATGTTCAAGCCTTCTGACAAGCTTCGGACTGCATACAAACAGACTGGCTGAAACCAGTTCAAGAATCGGTGAATCCGGGTCGATTTGATGAAACAAAGCCAGGGGAGATGAAAAAGAATAGGTTACTTGAAAAAAACAAATAAAACGGTTGGCATGTGGAAGTGGACACGGAAAGAAGTGCT
Source organism: Paragonimus westermani (assembly GCA_008508345.1). Classification (NCBI taxonomy): domain Eukaryota; kingdom Metazoa; phylum Platyhelminthes; class Trematoda; order Plagiorchiida; family Troglotrematidae; genus Paragonimus; species Paragonimus westermani. The sequence continues at coordinate 63,991 of QNGE01001408.1, read as the reverse complement.
ATCCTAGTGAAGTAGATAGACCAAGAACTTAAAAAGTAAGAAGCATAAAGCACGTAGTCGACTCAAGACATCTGTGGTTTACAGAACATTTCTGCAAGACAGAAAACTAGCAAGGTAAAAAGGGTCGTAAAATGTAATGAGGGATTATTGGCAAAAAAATGCCGAATTACATTCCAAAGCCTTCTACAATTGTGCATAGTCAAAGACACCTTTATGGGTTGCGGTAGGTTGTATGAAAGATAAAAGAGAAGAAAGGTAGGTGCCACCTACTTGGTTGAAGATTTTGGGAAAGTATACAATGTCAGTTGGAAACAGCCCCTAACATATCAATGTGTCGCAGTTTGTAGCCAGCTTGTATCACCAGGGCTATTAGTTTTTCTTCCTTCTTCTCTGAAGCCTCACTGTCTCGTTTTCTTTCTTCCGTTCTTATCTACATTTTAGCATCCATTGATTACTCTGCTACCTCGTCGATCACTGTCAAGACCAACGGCAACGACAGCCATGATGTCATGAGTACAACTCAGTGCTGAAAATGATGATAAAAAGAGGAACATCACCATGCCAAATATAGAAAGGGCGTTAATCCCATTATTTTAGGCAAGGAAATTCATATTCACAATAGTGGCACAGCACCGGCTAGTGAGGTTGTGGCGAAGTCTAGCGCCAAGGTTGGTAGGTAGTAGTTGTGTGGGAGGACATGAAGAAATACCTAAGAAAGCCACGTTACCATATCTGCAGTACTGGATGGCATTCAGCCGACCATCGTCAGGCCACTGGAAAATATTCTTACAATTCAACCGTTAGGCTTATTTACCCAGCTCACTTTGTCAGAGAATTAAAGGATGGTTGTTGTTACATCTAACCCTATCAAGGTGGAAATAAAAAACAAACTGGCAGCTACAGACAAGTTAGCTTCCTCCCAGTAATGCAAAAGGCGTTGGGTAGACTTAACAGGTACCAAACTTCAAGCCAAATTACGGAGCATGGGCTCATAATTGCTCAACGGTAGGGTTCTGTAAGAGAGTCATGTCTAACAAACCTACTCTACTTTCTGGATGAAGTCGCTGTGAGGCTAGACAGAAGTTGAAAGACTAAAGTCCTTCAGTTAGAGCCTCAAAATTGTTTGATTTCGTTAATCTTAGTATACTGATAGACTTTCGAAGTTATCTCTGTGCTCCTTAAGTTACTTCTCTGGGTGAAAGACTCCTGACCTCAGCAGTTCAATCTTACCACAGGTGGAAAGATCGAAGGAAAATCAGATCAAGCAGCTTGTGAGGTTCCACAGAACACCGCCTTAGGAACCACGTCGTTGTCTCATTTACGTCAGCCATCTGACATTAAGACCAATATTTTCTGCTGACTGTTTTTCGATAGCGAAAGGAATGTTAGATGCAAGACAGATGTCTTCATGAAATGAGATCTTGACACATATTACCACAAGTTTGGACCGGGAAATGCCCGGAAAATAATGAGGTGAAACGAAAATTCTAACAAAAGTTTATGCGGCGAACCCTCAACTCTTGGAGGAAACAGGTATGCAGGTGAACTGAGAAAAGAAACGTAGACCGAGAACTAAGAATGCAAGTCACAACCGATCTTAAAGCTTGTCGGAATGCAATGCACAGGGTGAACGGTGTGAGATCAGCTAAACGAAACGATCGGTTGAGGATAATGCAACGGATAAACAAGGTGTTGATTATCAATAGGCAGAGTCAACGTGCAAGTGAACAGGTAATAGTAGAGTACAGAAGGACGACGAACGAGCGTGACCAAAGTTGGCAAAGTTGTTAACGGGTTTACCATAAGGATGCTTTGCACACTCTTAGACAAACGATGGAGCCACATCTCTTCAGGCAGAGCCTCCTCTACATAAGTTGCGTCTGCCGACCGCCGCACGTGGTTGAGGAGCTGCGATAGTTAACGGTCACCGATCTCAGTCACACTCAGAGGCTGCAAAATACGCTGACGGCCGGAGAAAGTAGAGCGCTCAATTGCAACTAGTTCCAGTTTCTCGTAGGTTTTCCTAAAGCCAGGTAGCTCCAGAATACGTCCCATTTCGTCAGTGATGTGAGTTGGCAGCGTCGTAACAACGTGGCGAAAACGGATTAGCCCTGAATTAAGTTGCCGTAACGCGAACGCAGATTCTAGCAGAGCAAACCACCAATTAAGATTGTTTTCTCGAGAGGGTGCAAGCGGTATGGCTAGCGCATTGGCTGAAACATCTGGCCAAAAGTAAGACTGAGCCTCTATAATAGTATAATGGATAATGGACTGATCCGAAAATGTGTCAAGAGATGCCTGTGGAAGACATCCTAGCAGTCTCAATAATTTAGTGCACGGCGCACTAAGTTGTTTTTCCCGAGTACGAATTCATCAGGCTCGAAATGCGAAGGGGCCACTGAGAACGAATATTTATTCTCACACTGGAGACATCTTTCGAAATCTTTATATATGTACATTGCCCTTGAACATTCTCACTATGTGCAACCCATTTTGTGTGATATGTGGTTGTAGTAACAATTAGCCCATACACGCTGTTTGTTGTGCCGTTGTTTTCCCCGTGTTCCGTGGTCGTGTTGTGACGAGCGTGACTTGTTACCGCTGTTTCGTGTGTTTACTGTTTGAGCGTCCCTTCTTTAATGATTCCTCTCTGCATTTCAGCCCGCGATCAGCCGATTGTGAACGTGTATCTGCTTTATGCTTTGTACATGTGAGGTTAGGGTTTGTACTACACAGTCAGCCGCAGTAGACGCACGGCCGACTCCGATGCGCCGGCCAACAGTCGGTCTTACAATAAGCGATTCAGAAGAGAATAAGTACTGTTAAATACCATACTTATTCTCATAGTTAAACGCACGCAAAAATTTCTAAAACATACTGTAGTGTTCATAACATTTCATTTCCACGCATTCCCGACTACCGCCACTTTGTGCACGTTTGATTTAATCTATGCTTCTATTGAACGGTAATTTGTAGTTCCGCTTCTTTTGTACGTAGAGTCCGGCTGTGTTGTATCGTTTGCAGTCTGCCGTCACTGAACTTTTTCTGAAAGGTCCAAAAATGCGTCAGATTTAGAGATATGACACGTGATCCGTACGGATTGCTTTCATTAACGTTTCAGAGAGAAATGAGCGAAGTGAAACGATGGTATAGTAGATGAACCACTGACAGATGTATAGAGCTTGAAACAAGTAGGCCACGCACGATGGTCAAAAGGTATGTACCATGTTGAGTGAAGGAAGATCCCATACAAACAACGACATCAGTGCAGGTTAGACAGTGAGTAACTTTTCCATGTTGTAACGCAGAAATAACGCATGAACATACAAGAAGTGATTCAAATACCGCACCTGCTGCTCCTAATGCGACATCTGTTACTGGATCAAGTAGTGTTGATGATTGTTTCTGCCGCAGTAGGTCACCCGTAATATCTAGTGTTTCAGGTCCTATTTACCTTATGTCTCCTTGGTCTTGTCCATCGTTATCTCCTCCAAGTAGAAACCAATGTGGATTACTACCCGTTCAGTGTAGTGGAATTCATAAACCAACGAAACTTCACAAACTATTGTGAGTCATTTCCTTTTGCTTTCATCACATTTTGGCTGTGTTCATACTCATGTATTTTGAGTGTTTAGATCCACTACAGTTCTATCCGTTTGTGTAAATGGCTAAGTGTATGCTCAGCGAGATGTGTTGTGATTAGAGGTTTCAGTCGTGATGCTCGAACATATAAGCGAGATGGGAAAACAGTACAATTACTAAGAAATGTCGTCGTAGTTAAAGCTACATTATTATGCTCGCATCGTAAAATCTTACAGAAAGTGAGTTCGCAAATTTCTACCGGACTGTCTGTCTTTCCAAGTCAAAGTCGGCACGACTCCAGCGTGTGATGAAGGCCGACTTCGATACGACTCGTGACGAGACAGAGGCGATCTCCGAGTGGACTTCGTCTTGTTTGCAGGGGTGAGATCTCCAGGATGTTACACTGAGTTTCGCCGCACATCCACGTGATTCCACTGCGTTTAAGTTACAGGAGGACTCTGGGATCAGTCGAATCAGGTAGCTGGTCGTGCCATTAGGACGTACAACTGCTTTGGCATATTCAGAAGCGGCATAATACCCGATCGGACACACGGACTAACAACTCCGCACCTGGTTATCAGTCAATGAATGGCTGAATAAGTTTAGATCAACATGACCTCAAAACCTGCACTGGTGTGCACCTCCTACATGTGCCAGCTCCTACAGGAACTTGGTGCGAATCGGAACTTTAACACACACATTATTATGAGACTGCGTACGCTGCGATCGAGTATGCTCATTTTGGCTTATCCGTTAGGTGTTGTGGAAAGTTATCCTTCAAAACACAGGCTAGCGGCAGTAGACTTTTTATTGGTCAGTCCGATTAAGCGAATGCCCACTGACAAGGTTGACCAGAACCTATGAGTACACGGGCCGAAGCGTTAGCCAAAATGCCACAACCATGGTCAAAGAAATATATATCGAATCTCATCGACCTTACCGGAACATTTTGTGAGCACTTCCTAAGAAGATTAATCTTCAAATTTTTTGAACGAGATCTCAAATTTCGACCAGAAAAAACCAAGTTATTACAGTGAAATGCAACAGTTATCGTCGGAATTACGACGATTAGGTAGTTAACTGACTAATCCTAAACAAAGTAGTACTAGTTTGCTCGGAATTAATTGGTTAGTTGTTATACGTGTAACAAGGACGCAATGCCGCAAAATGCAATTAGAGAATTACTGAGGCAGTGTCCTGTAACCAGTCCGTTCTGGTCGTGTGAACGTCACGCGAACACTGGTAGCCCTGCAGAAGGACGAATTTACGAGTGTTTTGCCCACATTCAGTGCGTGCAAACTGAAAGGTCAAAGAAAATTTCTTTCAATCCACCATAAAACGTCACGTTTATTCGTTAAGCAAATAGGCGCCAATAATATTTTCAACTAACCAGAGAATCCTTACAGCCAACATCCACCTACCACAACAGCGAACACTCTTCGCTTAGCTCATTGAATTTCCGCGATTGTCACCATAATTATGTCCTTGAGTTTCAAGTGAAAACAATCCGGTTTAGCCTACCAGCTACTGACGAAGGGGTTCGAGGCGGGAGCCGAATCAATCAACTCTAGTCGTTTTTTGCTCAAGATCAGCGGACGTCTGTTGATCTGAAGGGTGATAACGAAAAACAAGGTGTAACACCGCATTCGTGAATTACAGATTAATTGTATAAGGAACTTTTAAGTGAATGAGGATCAATCAGAGCTCCAAAACGATCTCCAGAAGCGCTTTCTACGACCTCAGTAGGAAGTTCGTTACAATTTTCGAAAACCCTCCAAGAAAACCTGCTACCTAAAAAAGGTCCGGGTGTAGCAGCCTGGAGATTTCACTGGCCTGCATGCGGCATGATGTGAAAAATGGTTCCAAAGCTCATGGTTGCATATTGTACCTAGGCTATTAAGAAAACTCGCATGATGTATGCTGTCCGATTGTTTGTCTACATGTCATGTGACTGTGGTGCGAACCCGAAGGACACACGTGTCACATTCTTCCGGTTTACTCGCTCGTCGACGGCCGGTCTATAGTCTCTCTAGTTAATTCGCGTGCCGGTGCCTTTTATAGCGCTAGCAGAGACCACGTGTACATTTCGTCCAATAAAGATTTGGTCTCTCTTCTCAACGGCCTTTTGCATTTCGCGTCTGATGATTGCGTACCTGGGGAAGAAGCGACTTAGTGCGACGAGCACCAAATTGGTGAGCCCGACTGAACTGATGAGACCGACGTGACTATGTGGTACTTCGTGGAATCTCTGGCGGTACGCAGAGATGAAGACTGTCAGAAAGCAGTCGGATGCTTATCGATCAGAAAACTAAAAGAGTTTAACTTTGTGGAGTTTTGAAATACGGGACTGGTTGATACCTTATCGGTCAAAATCCCGGAAACCGTAAGCATTGTCGTTCGATCGACTAGACGGTGTCGTCTGGACTCTACTAAAAGGTGGGAGTGCTAGAGGAGGTAGATGCCGATAATCGCAATTTGGACGTCGGCGACCGTGAAAATCTAGCGGAAAGGCCTTCGGATACCTGAATTAAGTTTGCGGGAGCGCTGACCAAACACTTTCATAGTGCTTCTGATGGCCACGCGAAGAGTTGAAATGCATGATCTGTTTAATTCGTGGGTCTCAGGTGGGATCACACTGACCTCGTCACCTGTGTCGATAAGATAGCGAATCCTCGACGCGTGATCTTTTAGAAATAACAGGCGACCAGGAGGGCATGTTACGTCGTTAACCATGTGGAGTTGGCTGCCCTGTTTTCTGACTCGACCAAAGGTACAAGGCTGTCGACATCGTCGGGCTTTGCTACCAAATCTTTGGTGATACCAGCAGTGATATGTGTTAGGGCCAGGGTAAACCTGACCCGTAGAATTCGATTTTGTTGTCAAAAATCGGATAACGTAAGCCGTTACTGAGATATACTTCGGCGTGGGATTCAAACACCTCTTCGTGCGCTCACGCCACAGCAAGGTCAACCATTTTCTATAAATACAGACCAGTTTCTCATGTAAATTCGCAAAGCGTTTGGTGTGTAAATACATCGCTATCCGGAGTCTGCTTTTTCCGTGTTCTTATTGGTTCTTGTCGATCGCGGTTTGGGGTGACCCATCGGGAAGGGGCTTTGTTCGCATTATTCGTTCGCCGTTGTTCGTAGCAGTTATTCGCGTTCGTGTGCAGTAGGATTAAGTTTTAGCAATATGAATTAGCGATCGGTGGTGGCTGATGACAATCACTTGACCTCGAGTGGCTACTGTGTCGTCGAACGCGGGTAGTCGAACATGACCTCGAAAGATGCGTCGTTAAGGCCTGAAGTTGTTGTTGAGCACTCAAATTGGCAATTGCGCCCTGACTATTCGAAGAGAGCTGGGAAACAGCGGTGCCATATGTTTCCCCGATCCTGTCGGCGACATCAGCCAAGGTTGACAAGGTTGTTGATGGGTTTGCGCTACAAATGTTTTGCATATCCTTAGGCAGACGCTGCAGCTACATATCCTTAAGTAGAGCATTTTCTATGTGTGTCGTGCCTGCTAACCGCTGCATGTGGCGAAGGAGCTACGATGGTTAACGGTCACCGAGCTCGGTAGCACCCAGAAGCTGAGAAATACGTCGGCGATCGGACAAGCCAAAGCGCTCAATTACGGCCGCTTGGAGTTGCTCGTAGGTCTTCGTGGAGTCCGATAACTCCAGAATATCGTCCACCTCGTCATCGACGTGAGATGGCAGTGCCGCAACCACGTGATGAAAACGCGTTAGCTCTGAACTAATCTGTCGTAGCGCAAGTGTGGTTTCTGACTGATCAAACCACGATTTAGGATTATTCTCTCTAAAAGGCACAAACGGGACGCCTAATGCACTGACGGAGCGTCTGACGAAACATGCGGTTGAGCCTCCAATAAAGCGGAATGGATAATAAATCGAATTTCAAAAAAAGAATGTGTAAAATTTATTAAAGAAATAGCAACCCACAGTTATACAAAAGATACACCTGTGGAAAACGAAAATTATTCGAACGTGCTTGCCAATTTAGCGCTAGTCACACTAAGTCGCTTCTTCCCCAGGTACGCAATCATCAGACGCGAAATGCAAAAGGCCGTTGAGAAGAGAGACCAAATCTTTATTGGACGAAATGTACACGTGGTCTCTGATAGCGCTATAAAAGGCACCGGCACGCGAATTAACTAGAGAGACTATAGACCGGCCGTCGACGAGCGAGTAAACCGGAAGAATGTGACACGTGTGTCCTTCGGGTTCGCACCACAGTCACATGACATGTAGACAAACAATCGGACAGCATACATCATGCGAGTTTTCTTAATAGCCTAGGTACAATATGCAACCATGAGCTTTGGAACCATTTTTCACATCATGCCGCATGCAGGCCAGTGAAATCTCCAGGCTGCTTCAAGAGGACAATGTTTGAAATGCTTCCTGTTATGTCCTGACTAGCCGTCTGCACCCGCCGCGGCGGAGGACCGTTTTGTGAAATCTGCTGTAGAGATGCGTGAAAAGTTGGATCACGACGTATTCCGCGAAATTCAAGTGGGCGCAGATCAAGAGTTCCAAGGTGCGGTGCCTAAGTGCCATATTCCTGGTCCAATACCCCCTTGGTCCCTATGCGCTGTACAAACTTGACGGCAAATTTCGCTTTACAGGCCGCTATACAGGACCTAATTAGCGTAACGAAGGAGCCGTTTTACATAAACTCCGTAGTGTCTCAAACGACTTTTCTTCTATGCGGGGTAAATTGAGCCTAATCATCACCTCACAGTGATAGGCAAAGTGTGAGTTAGACGACAAGCAAATGCAACCAACCTTCTGCAGAATGACATTGATGATACCTACTGTCCTGGACACACTATTGTGGGTGACTCTCCCACAACTTTCACTCCAGATACGGTGAGTTGCCTATATGGCCATATTTCAGAAGACAACGAAGAACGCAATACTACGTATATTGCCATGACCGAAAAAATCAAATTCACAACCAGTAGACGTCCTACATATAGCGCGCGGACCGGAAAAGTGAGGAAATTTTAATTAGCGGAAATAGGACATGCCATTGGGCCGTACAAACATGTCTCGATCGGAAGTGTCAAATTTCACAACAAAATACCAGCGAAAGTCAAGCCGTTCTAAAAGATTGCTACACTTTGAACCATGAAGGCAGTGCCAGAATCTCCAGCGTGTGATATATAAGCTCATATATTGTCATTCATTTGGAGACTCCAGTTGGCCGATCAGCGCTTGTTTGCATCTAGATCAACCTGTAGTGCACTAGGATCGATGGTATTTCTGATTTTCTGGCCGTCGGCGTATAGGACGGCCTCACTGTTAGTGGTTTTCAGAAGGTCGTTGATGTAAACCGGGAATAGCGGAAGGCCTGGTACTGACCCTTGGGGGACTCCCGCAGAAATGAACAAGGGAGACGGAAGGTCTGATTCGCCTTCATCTCTAGAAAGTTTTATTATCACGGAAGGAGGCAATCTGGCAAAGAACCTCTTGTTGAATACCAAAGGCTCCCAGTTTGTGTTCCAGAAGGCCGTGTGGGACATGGTCCATAGTCTTGGCGAAATCAAAGAAGATAGCGTCTTAGATAAGGTCATTGTCTTTGGCTTCCGGCAGACCATCCATGAGACTAAGCATGCTTGTTATGCATGACCGGTTGGGAAGGAAGCCATGCTAAGAAGAAAAAAAGATGTTGTGATAAGAAGTGATTGAGGTTGGTGCGCTATTGTAGGTTCTCCGTTATCCTGCACGGAATGCTAGTAGAGTCAGTGGATGACAGCTAGCGAGAGAAACCGGTCGTCCACTTTAAATATGAATGTGACCATCGCCCATCTTCATGTATTAGGTAGAATGTCAGTCTGGAGTGTCTGTTTGAACAGCTTATAAGGGTGATCCGCCAGGCCAACGGCTGCTTCTTCGAGTATTCTGGGATCGATCACGTCTGAACCTATTGTACTGTATGGAGTAACACCGATTGAAGTGTCCTCAACTTCTATCACATGAAACTCGGCGGTGACGTGTAGATGACGGAAGTTCTACAGCGGTAGGATAGAATGCCAAGTCGGGGGTGCGACTTTGTAGACTGCCGAGGAATACTCCGCGAATAACTCAGCCACAACTTTTCTTGTACCAGTTTAGGTGTGTTCACGGATGTTGCGCCTACACTTACTTCGAACGATGTGGAACGCACTTAGTCCCAACGAATTCCCCGTAAGCTTGTGCTTCATGGATAACTATAAACGGTCATTGAGGAGTCAACGTACTCTGCGCGGAAGGAGCGGCCAAAAGCGAAAGTGCACAGCTTGTGTGGTTCAAATAACTCGTCCGCCTTCTGAGTTGCCCTTTGAAACGTGCGGCACTTTAGCTCAACGGAGCCATTGTCAAGAAAAAGTGAACATGGGTATCTTCTCGGTCTGCTGAAATCAGCCCGGTTAAAATTTCGAACTGTGGAATTCTTTGCCGGCTGTCTTAACCAGTAACAGATAAGATCAAAGATATGCAGGGCTAGTTACTGTGTACAAGTGACAGCTTGATGATCACTCTTTCTACCAGGCGACTTTTTTCATTGATGACTAGGTCCAGCAGAAGTGGAATGTGAAATGACGGGTGCCGCTTCGGGAGTGTTGACGTGCTGTGTTCACGCCTTCCTTCGTATGAGAGTTGAAAAGGAAGTCAAGGATATGATTCCACAGCCCCGGTGAGAATCTGATGCCCAGGTTATCGTGAGTGCATCTACGTTACCTACAACAAGCAGATGAATGAAAGAATGTAATCCCGGAGGTTTGCCCAGGTTTGCTAGAATAGGGTCGTCGCGGGAAAACTTTGGATGGGAAGAACGATAGACAAAACCCATTAGACGCGAGTCACGGTTACTTATTGCTGTTCGAAGCCACGCAGAGTCACATTCACCAGAGATTTGAAAACAGCTGATAAACGTGTGTGTCGAGAGATACTGTTAAAGGAATATCACAGAGCCACTATTCTTCGTCCATCAGAGTCAGCTCGGTAAACTGGATGTCGAGGAACACTCAATCCACTGTCACTGATTTTACCCGTAATTCAGGTCGCCGTGCAAGCAAGTACGTAGGGTTGAATTTCACGAACTAACTGTCTGATTTCCGGTCACTTTTAGTACAGACTGAGACAGTTCGTATAAATACACTTAAAAGCTAATTCTTCGTTGGACTTTGCTTGAAAGGGAAAAGAGGGCGTGACGAACAGCCTGGGAAAGAAGGCCTAGAAGTCATGAGGGTGGCGGGGCTGGACATTGTTTGTTTTTCCTGACGGCCCTCCTCTGATACTGCAGGCACGATATCACACCAGCGATCCCCGAGGACGCCAGATCAGTATTCTTGGTGTCGCAGCCTGCGACCTCTACGTCTGTGTTAGACATCGCTTCTTTGGAGAGTGTTGGGGAGTTTCCGCCCACAGAAAATTCTATTTCTTCGTATGCTGCGTGCAGGATTTAAAAGAGAGAATTACCTACGGGCAGTCCCAAAAGGGATTTCTGAGTTGCAGGAAGCACCCCGATCCGGCTGCTCTTGCTCCAAATTCTTGGGCGAGAATTTTCTGCATGGCCGTTTGGTGAGTTTTGTGGTAAGTAAATTTGACGGCGTTTATCGTGCGGCTTCACTACTCTCAATACGCTCACCTGTGCTTGGGACGCCGACCGTTGAAATGACTAAACAGATGGTGTCTCCACTTCCTACGACAAACACAACAGTCTGATTGGATAATTCAGTAGCAAAAACCACGGTATTAGTCGCCATGTGTAACCTCCGGTCCATCATGATTCGCGACTCACTCTTAATCCTCTGCTCACTTCTCGCCCTCCCTGGCCGAGGGCACTCGAAAGACAGACCTCCCAGACCGGCGTTGTTGGACTTGAAGGCCACTGTTATTCCTGCCGCTGTTTCAGGGCTGAGCATGGTCGGTGGGGCTACCAAAAAGCCAAGTGACCTACCGATTGTCTTGGTTCGCAACTGTCTCGCAAGTACGAGGTTTCAGACGTCCGTGAGGAATAAAGATGCCAGGGCTAGTTTGGTTATCTTAGATGAAGAACAGATTATGAGGGAACGGCTCCAAGAAACTGTCCTTTCTCGAAGAGCTTTCTGCTTCATTTCTATTGTCGTCTTCTCTGTGTGCATCTGACCTGGCATCTGCCCTACTGGTGATTACACCACCAGTGGGGCAAGCATTATGTGCTTAGTTACGGACTGTAGTTCCAGCATTATTCCAGAGACAGTCCGCGTTTGCTCCTCCATTGTACTCTCCATGGAACAAATAGGGGATACAGAGCTAGGAAGAACCCCACATTCGCAGTCGCAGGTTTTCTGCGTTACTCTAGTGGTCGCGGCGTGTATATGACCAGTCAGCGGAGGCGTGGCACCTTGGACTGTCAAACCTGCAACCCATGCAGGTAAAACTGGGAGATGAAGAGACTAACTGCTTGTGCTGGTGTTCGTTGAGGCCAGTGACTTCATAGTTAAACCAATTCTGGCGCAAGTAGTATTGCATGCTTTATTGCGCGGACATTTCACACCCGCATTGGTCGCAAGTGCACGCTGCCTCAGGTATTGTCCGCTTAGCTTCAGCATTGTTAGATCCAACATGGGTCAATGCTGATGAGAACGAGCACTATGCAATATGAAACGATTAGTTTCAAGTAGTTAAGAATAAGGAAAGATGAGCAAGAGAAAGTGGAAAAATGGGATATTACGTAACCCAAACAATTCAACACGCAGTGAATATCCGGCCCATCCACCCAGTCTGCTAAAGCGCTGGTAAACGTGAACAACGGCTGTTCTTGCATTCAGTCGGGGGACATCGTGAGAATATGGCGCAAACACTTCGATAGCCTACTAAACCGCTATGCTACCATTGATCGGGTGACTATAAACAGTCTGCCGCAACAGAACATCAAATCATCACTCGTCTTTCCCATATGTTTACTGAAGTTGCAGAGGGCGATTGGTCAACTGCGCAACGGGAAGGTTTCAGGCGAGGGTGGACTGCAAGGCGAGATGGTGAAGAACACGCTTTACTCCAGCTGGTTCACCCCACATGGGAGCACGAGGCGATGCCGCAAGAATTCGAGGATGCTCCCATCGTACTCTTGCTCGCAGTTAAATATAGCGATCAGTGCACTGACGGCTGTCGCGGCATTAGTTTTCTGAGCTTCGCAGGTAGGATGCCTAGCGGAATCCTTTTGGACCGACTGAATAAGGTGTGGATTCCGGGCGAGTCGGAGCACAATCGACCTGGTGTTTGCTACTCGACAGCTTCAGGAGAAGTGCTGGGACGGAACCAGCCCCTGCGTGTCGCGTTTGTGGACTTCAGCGAGGTCCTTGTTTCCGTGAGACGCGTGGCGCTGTAGATGGTGCTCGGAAAGTTTGGATGTCCAGCGGAATTCCTCAGTATGATAAGATTGTTGCCTGTGGATATGAAGGAGAAGGTGCATCAGCGTGGATCGACCTCTGATGATTTTGACATCGTCACTGGCTTGAGACAGAGTTGTGTTCAACTCCAGCCATGTTCAGCTTATACCCGAATGCCATGGTAACAGCTGCTTCTCGGGATCCCGTAGAAGATGGTTTCAAGGTTGAGTACCAGACGGATGGGCGCCTCCTGGATATCCGGCGTTTTGGGGCTCTATCCCGGCTATAGATATCAACCATGGAATGCTCACAAATGAGGGAGCATTGCTGGTAAATAATGAAAAAGAACTGCAACGTCTTGCAATAGTTTTGCGTCGGCAGCATCGAAGTTTGAGGTGGATAATAATGCAGGTAAGACGTTTTCCTTCTTTCAGTCTTCTGTTGGTGGAGGTGCTGCCTGTGCATCCCCACCCCAAATCCGCATCGAACGAGGCGTCGTCGTAAGCTGCGCGAATTTTCGCTGCTTACGTAGCAAACTGTCGACAGATTCATCCGCTGACCGCCCGTTGAGAGCAAGTGCGGCGAATGTCAGTGTTGTTTTCGGTCGTTTTGAAAGGCGTGTCTGGAACAACCATAGCCTGATAATGACCACAAGCTGTGTGTCTACCACTGAGTGGTGCTGTCTACGCTGCCGTACGGTAGTGAGACATGGGCACTGTATCAGCGAAATATGAGTTGTCTCAGCCACTTCCGTGTGCAGTGTATGAGACGTCTCTTGGGTATTCGGTGATCGGACGCGATTCCGAACACTGCTGTTAGGAGGGCTTTGTTCAGGGCGTTGGTGATTTCTGGTTGCTCAAGGCAGAGTACTTTGCGGTAACGCTCAGCGAATGTGATCACTGCCCTTGTTGTCGTCGGTGAGTTAACCTTCCATTCTACAGATCTGTGAAATTCCTGGCTTGGCTCCATTCACACGAGATGTGTGGTGATAGAAAAATATTTGAGTTGATCAGTAATTTTCTGAGTAGCAGCCTTTCGGGTTCCATCGCGTCTTGCGTGTGTTGTCCGATAATGGTGTTCTGAATTCGCGAATATATATACATATAATCATGGGAACTCTGCGTAAACTCACCGCTTCCACGAGGCTGTTTTTCTCCAAGAGGCTTTGACAGACCTACTGCAAATGCATGATTTTGGCCTACTTAGACTTGTTGAGGGGAGGGTAGCACCTTTGCTTTGTTCCATCCAGCACATTCTTGACCCCGTCCCAATGCCGATTTGTCGAGAGTTGGCTTTTGCAACCAAGAAAGCGAATTCAGGAAATTCCTCACAGATGCAAATTTCTGCTTTTCGGAAGTCACACTGAGTGATACACTAGAATTGGTGGTGATCGGCTTTGTGGATGAGATGGAATTGTATGACACCATGGCCACCACTTCCAAAGGTCGAAGAACCCATCAGAATGGCGACCGCAAGGGGTTCATTTGTCGGAATCCAGTCTTACTGGGAAAGTGTGCAACCGTACCGCCATCCTGTTGGCTAGTTTACGTGCTCATATCAGGTAAGTTGGAGGTCCACGTTATAAAAACAGACTGACGTGATCCTTTGTCTCGCACTACGGCCGACGGTGGCAGATGACACATGTTAGTGATTGCACTCGCTTGTCAGTAGCACATGAGAGAACGCCAGCCCACCCAACTGATTAAGAGCCTCTGGGATACATGTATTTGTGTCACTAGAGCAGTTCAATGTTTGGTAACGGCCACTAGACAAGCTCGCTACAAGACACGTGGACCGTAGGATGCACTGCTTTGGGTGCCCTATCCAAGACGTTGTCGCTTAACTTTACTGGCTTCAAGCAAGAAACACCACCCCAGTAGAACTTCCTTTGCTGTTTTCTTGCCGGACTTGTGTTTCCGGAAACTCAATTTCCCTTTCGCTGATGGCCTTTCACAATCACGTTCCGGTAATTTCAAACTCCATAGGATCACCTTCTCCACAAGCTCGATGCTTTTCGGGGAAATTGTCTTACAGACTGTGTGCTTGTATACAAGCAGTCCCACGATTAAACAACCATGGAGTTGCCAGATGAAAGGTCAGCAAAAGTGCTAGAGACGTCAGTTAACTGCAAGATTGCTGCGACGGGTAGTTAGGGTGCAGAGTGATGCACAACCAACTGTTTCAATGGGGTTCATACTGGAATAGTATATACGACGTTTATCAGATGCTTCTGTGTTGCTGGTTCTAGTGGCGCTGACACAGGAAGGTCTTCCAACGTTTTCTCCTGGTTGGTCAACATCGCTGGGACCGGTGCAATATCAACCAGCCTCTGTTTTGAATCCCGTTCATGGAGAGGTATGTGCTGACCGAGTGCCTGTCTTTCAATCCGTGGCCGGCGTCGATGTAAACGTAAACTAGTCAGTGGTGCTGCGCTAACAGAGAACCACCTTTCTAAAACCCTGTCCATCACGTATTCAGTCAGCAGAGTAACCCCCAGAGCCTTCGGTTTAGGCTTATGTGGTAGGTGGAAGGGGGTAGTAAGCGATTTACACTAATAGCTACGATGCCGTTGATACGCAGCTGTGAATAATGAACTACCGCTGAGACAAATCGTGAGTAGAATTGGTGAGTTGGTTCTCTCCAGGAGCCTCTGGTACTTCGTGTAACATTGTTCTACGAGCTCTGACTTTCGACAGCAATGAGGGGGAAGATGACGGCCTGTTTCTGCCAACAGTGAACAGAAGTAATGTCTGGTAAGACCACCACTGAGGACGGTGGCATTTCTGCATCGGAACCTGTAGTCATTGATGCTTTAACCGGCCGAGTAAGCAGTATTCACCACTTTTCCCTTGAAGACGGTTTATGGCAGTTACTATCACAATTTTTCTGAATGTGTCTAGTTTCACTTAAAAAGTTTTAACCGTTTACTCGTCCTGTAGAGTTTTCCTATTATTGTTAACTAACGACGTATCACCTTCCTAAAGGCTTTTGCACTACTTCAGTGTCGTTGACAATGATCAAGGTGACCTTGCGATAGAATACAAACCTGTCAGCACCGGTCTGCCCCTCTGTCCGCCGGCACAGACGCCTGACGATAACACACGGACCTTTCACTCAATTTCTTAGCCCCGTCGTAGTAAGAAAATCGTCGCTGATCTGATCACGCTCAGCAGTTCAAGTTAACTTCGTAACACCCTTGGTATCCAGACACTGATAATTTGAAGCAGTTTGGCCAACACCTCTTGTGTGTTTAATTCTCCGAACATCGTAGCTTGATCGTATTATATAGCTTTCATGCAGTATCCGCTCGCTTGGTTGCCACTGAAAGCACAGTGAGGCATACTTGAAATTATTTGGGTTATTCAATAACTCGTTCTTGATCGCTTCCAAATGGTGAACCCCGACGTGATCAACTTCACGTCAAATTTTCCAACGTCACAGGTTAACAAACTCGTATTGTCTTCGAGCCGTATTCACCTACATTGCCCGGTGTTTCGTTCCATCACCACGGACCCTAAAACGCTCACCACCTCATTAATATCTCGTCTACTGAGAAATGTCCCTTGTTGTCATATCCGTCTACAGCGGCCTGTCTGAGCAGCCAACCGCATCAATTTGTGTCAAACTGCCAAAATTTGGGTTCAATAATCTTTTTGACCTCTAATTTGGACAGGAGAGCTCCTTTTCAAACGAGGCGCTTTAAGTTTCAAACCACGAAATATTACTATACAGTTTTGTTCACTCTTACAAAGACAGCTGAATGGACCCCCGGTAATATTGGCCGACCGCAAGATAAGATTTGCGACACCTCATTTAGCCGGATAAGTGTTACTGTTCAACGGAATCTGGACAACAATCTCCCGAACTGAGCCGTTGGCTGCTTTCAGGAGTGCCGTGCTTGTAAATAAGCCTGAAGAAGTGGCCGAAAACTGTTAGAACTTCACCGGCTACAACTTCCAACTAACCTCATGTTGAACTGCGACATCAAGCGAAGTTTTAGACCAAACAGGTCTCGCCACTAGTTTTCTGACTGCGCTGCCAAACGAACAGAAAATTAAACTGGTCTGGAACACCATCTGGGCTTCGCATGGCACTAACACACCAACAATGACTACTGTTGATACCAACGTACTTCCGGTCACTGAGCAAAGAAACGCACTCGGACTCGCACATTTACCGCTTTACCGACAGCGCAAGAAAACCCTGTGACCAAACAGTGATGGCCAACATTGCTAACCCAATTTTCCCTACAGGCCGCTGATGGAAAAGCGATACAGGCGTACATTCGACGTTTGTTCACACTTGCCCTTTGGAATACGGAATCGGTCCAGCTGGACTCTTCTGACGACGGACTTACAAATTGCAATTCCGTTTCCTTAATTTCCATCTCTTTGGTCTCGTGGTATATATTCAGTCACACGCTCCTAGACAGCTTAACTCATTTGACTGCTTAAAGTAAACTGGAAAACATGATTTCCATCGCAACTCATACGGTGGCGTTCAGGTTCTCGCGAGATTCTCAGCCAGTGTGGCGTTAACCGCAGCCCGCCGATTTGTGGCACTGCCGAATTCTATGAAGCACGACGTGACATACCACTGTGGCTGCAAGAAAACCAACGACTTCTCTCCGAAGATCCCTCCTTCCGGAGAAGCTGCAAACTGCTGAAGCAAGATATGACCATATGACTCAACTTGGTATTATCCGCCCAGTCAAGAGTGTACGGTCCTTTCCTTCTCATCTGGACTCTGGGAAAACACCGGACGGTCGGATGCCATGCAATCCTCACATCCCCGAATTTCCTTTGGCCTGACATTCCAAGAGAATTTTTCAACCAAATCGATTGTGTGTGCGTACTATCAAATTCCCGTCAGGGACAAAGACATTCCTGGGGCTGCTCTCAAAATTTCGTTTCCTTTCAGCAAATTGCCTCGGCCCTTGACACGCCGTCCAAATATTTTTGGAGGTTATGGTTGAAGTAGCTGCTGGCGTGAGTGTTTGGTGATTGGTATATGTTAATAGAATGTTGGTGGCCACGTTCTCAGCTCTTTTTATTCCCTTCTTATAGATGCGTCACCTCACGTTGGAATTCTTTATACCAATTACGAACATTTCTTACAATCTGACATTACCGCTCAAGCTACGGGCGTGACAAATAATTTCTCCTATGAATGGGGATCTTGATGTATTTTGGACAACGGCGAAAGCTGGATATCAGAAGGTTGGAGAACTCNAAATTCATATCTTTCTGACACAAGCATTCAGTGACTTTGCTCGCGTTTTCATATATTGAGGGTTGATTTCCCTTCCGTGTACGAATAACCAGGACTCTTATATAATAAACGTGATTTAAATTTTTAGTGGAGTGATAAAAGTTATATCTCCAAATCATATATAATAACGTCATATGTCACAAGTGTATTACATATATGTGTATATACATGTGTACATACATCCGTAAGTGTGTACTCTTGTGTGTACTGCCTTCGCGTCAGCAGCATCAAGGTTTGGCTTGCACATCAACACAGGTAGGACGCTTTGCTTCTTTCAGCCTTCTCCCGGTGAAGGTGCTGCTTGTATACCTCCATCCCAAATCCGCATCGATGGAGACATTGTGGATAGCTGCGAGGCATTTTGATACTTGGGTAGCAATTTGTTGGCAGATTTGTCCGTGGACCGCGAACTGATAGCGCGTGTGGTAAAGGCTAGTGCTGCTTTCGGACGTCTTGGAAGGCGTGTCCAAAAGAATCGTGGCCTAAAGATGGCCACCGAGTTGTGTGTTTACAGCCCAATGGTGCTGTCTACACTGCTCTACGGCAATGAGACGTGGACACTGTATCAGCGGAACGTGAGCTATCTGAGTCGCTTCCATTTGCAGTGTCTGAGGCGGATCTTGAGTATTCGGTGATCGCACATGATTCCAAACACTGAGGCACTACGGTGATCGGACATAGACGGGATAGAAGCCATGCTGATGCTGGATCAGCTCCGTTGGCTCGGTCACGTCAGTCGGATGAGCGATGACCGTATCCCAAAGCAGCTATTGTACGGACAAGTAAAAACAGGTGGGCGAAATACTGGTGGTCAGAAGTAAAAATACCAGGATGCTGTGCAGCTAAGTCTTTCACTTTGTAACATTGATTTTTAATGTTAGGAAGACCTAGCGTTGAACCGGACGGTCTGGAAGAATACGGTCCGGGCATGCGTCCGAAAGTTCAGCGAGAAGTTATTGCGCGGCCGCGAGCGGAAGCGTGCGAATGCGCCGACCGAATAGGATTAGTTGGTCACTAACATACTCACAGTACACCGTCGGTGAAGAGGCGACGAGTACGTTAGGCTCAGGTAGGTCATATAAGCATATACATTCCACTCCAGTTAACGACTGCATCGGCCAACAGCCTGATCGTTGACAATTAATCCGCTCCTGTTTTCAGAAACTTGGGTGTCTACGGTCTTCTATCCAGACGCAAAGGCTTCCACACATGTTGCCAACACGTGGAGCTCTGTATTTATCCGCGTGGTGGAAAACCATTCCATTTGCCGCCCATCCATCCCCTGAGAGAGGCACCCAATTCTATTAGAAGTCAATCACTGAACAAACTTCCGCCGCCTCCTCGCGTGTTAGTCAGCAGTCTCGTCCCAAAAAAGCCAATAATTTCTTCTCTCGCGATGAGCTACACCTTGCTGTTTCCACAACGCCATGTCGCTTGCTTGGTAAATCTGGTGATATTAAGAAGGCACGCAAAGGACTAAAGTATCACCTGAGCCAAGTTGGAGGAGCAGACAATTTAGAGCCACCTAATTCTGTTTAAATAATGCAACTAGTGCCAAGGCGTGATTGGTTTATTCACGTGTGCTTCCGATTCAAGTCCGGATGTCAGTATGAATTCGTGATTAGGCACAAGAAGCGGTGACTTTACTGCCAAAGCCACTACAAGGCTGTATTACCAGTGGTGGTCAGCAAAGAAAAATGTGTATGCATGTCAGTGAATATAGATGTATATATGTTCGGTCCTGACCCTTTCTGCTACCTTGGCGTGGTGGTCAGGCTTGCGTGCTGTTTTGATCCGGAGGGCTGTGCTGACTGTGACTACGGTCCTTGCGGGTTCAACTTTGTCGGATTGGCCAATGGGGAGCAGCCAGACAAAAAGCAGATGCGTGAGTGTCCGTGGACTTCTATCCATTCTTTTCTACGGCTTTGTTGGTGCATTGTATGGTGAATGGTCTGTCTGGCTTTTCATAGTTGAGCGAGTGATTTGCTTTTCATTCCAATCATCTTTAGGCTGCACTAACGTGCAATCCTATACTGCAACGCTTCTTGTATTACACTTCAAAAATCTTTCTCCTCAGTGTAGATCTCTTCATTGCAGCCTCTCTATGTTTAGTTTTCGAGAGATAAGAACCTACTTTCCTTATCAGCCAATCAAGCGGCTAACCAGCATTGGCCGGCTGGACACAAAGGCCCCACTGGCACACCTCCCAGTCTTATTCGTTCGGGTTTACACTGAATATGTGGTGTGTTGGTGGAACTGCAATTGGTGCAGCGCAAGCCAATTGCAGTGATGGCTAAGCGCAAGCGTCCTTTGGCTTCGATCACTGTGACAGGCTAATCCGAATCCGATGCCGCCAATCATTGTTAAATCTTGATACCGTTTGCTTGTAAGACTTGTTTTCGCGTAGGTTTTCTTCTTTACTTTCCCTTGCCTGACCTTTGTTTATATGTGCCCTGGTTTCATTTTCCCCTGGCCGCTTCGCCATTACGTGACTGTTGTATTTGGTCATATTTACGCGAACCGTTAGACTCAGAACATGTATATTTGGTGAATTCAATATCGAGGTTTATTGTTGTCTTCCATTATTTGGTTTATCGTATTGTTTTTCACCATTAGCACCTTGTTAATAAGAAACTCGCCAATACGACCGTCTTCAATTTTTGATCCGAATTGTTTGTTCTACGGGCTCAGAATTTACAGGCGCTCGTTACTTACAGACGCGACTATCGTGGATCCAGCATATCGATAGACGTTGCGAGAAGACTAAGCGTTGCTCAAACAACCACTGGTCTTCCAGGATTAACAGTGCTCGATAAACCCGCGTTGGTTGTGACCAAATCCATCTACCAACTGGGTAAAAGCTGTCATTTCTCCTACAATGTCCGAGCTAATCGAAGTTGACACGCATGAAGTGCAAGGACATTCTCCTGGCTATCAATCGGCCAAAGCTTCTCCGAGGACAACCGTGTTACTGAGCTTGCCTGCAGCACCTCTCTATGTAGAGAATTATCCTGTTCCCTATATCCAACACTTGAGCGGTGATCCCCAGGTGACCCATATTGATGGCGATATGAAAACTTATCTAAATATTTTCGATGTTCCTGCTCCAGTTCATTCCTTGTATGTGCCCTTTCCTTCTAAGGATTCTCATAATATTCGCAGGGACGTATCTGGGATTGTTGAGTCATCCGCTGTATCATATGATTGTAACATGCTTTGGGCTTCTAGATCTAAGCAGGGACCATTCTCAGGGATAGCTGTAGGGACGGTGGCAGCCCCACTGGAGAAGACCGAGTGTGTATCTAAACTTCCTAACCTTGTCCCAGCTATAACTCGTCGTTCACTTGAGCAAAATCTGGTGATAGATGACAGCATTACTGGAGAAGAATTGCGTTTTAAGAAAGAGGAGCTAAGGTTCATGAGGGTACAACTGGAATTTCGCAAGAGGTTGAAGGAAGGGTCTGATTTTGGTAAGACTGAGGAGCCGACGGTGAGGGTGGGTGCAAACGTTCTCCCATGGGTTTCTGGCCAGGAATTTGCCCACTAAGCATTCCGATCGATTGCTGAAAGGAGAGAACTTCATCGTTTTTACCAATTATACACCTTTAATCCACGCCTCTAGCTTCAGTCATGACAATCATCCCCTTAAAAGTTTTACATTTTGACCGTATAGCGCACTTCACAACGAACTTCCGACACTCTGACGGGGTCCCAAAAGGTTGTTGCTGCGTTTTGAAGGCTGCATGCTACCGCGGTTTATAGTCTACTACAGATAAGCCTCAGGAAGATTGCTGGTATCCAAGGGCCAGTTCCTGAATTTCAGTCCACCAGAATCCCATCTTTCCCCTGTTCCACCATGATGACCTAGTGGCATGCTACCTTGCAACTTCCGATGCGATGCTTATGGAGGAATTTTTGTGACTTGCTCTGCATTCGCGAGGCTACGCATAAGCACTTTGATACGAAGAAGGACTTACATCCAATTAACTTTGTGTAGCACGCTCTAAACTGCAGAGGCTTGCATTGCGTGTTCGGAGTGCGATCATGATCGAAGCTGGTGTGACTGAGTTGTAAGAGAAGGTAGTCAGGATCACAAAATCGCAACAGTAATAACGAAAAGTAGCACTCAAAACTCTCCCAGTGATTTTATCAGGTTGCCCATGAACCGTCTCACACATTACTTACAGTGAGCATAAGCCTGCTACCTAAAACGTGATGCCAATGCGTTGATTAATTAGTGTTCCCGGAAACTTCGTTGTGCTGTTCGTGACAGGCGACACCACGCCGACGGCGAATGACTCACGTTTACAGTCCCCGTGCCAAGTGGGCAAATGCACCAAAACCTCTGATGATACAATTAGAAAAACACCAAATGAGGGTAGCGTTAACAGTTAATTTCAGATGGCTTGTGTATAAGAGCTGCTCACCCCACTCTTTTCCCTCTCCCAGTCAGTCTTCCAAAGATCCCAGGAAAACATGTGGTGGGCGCGGTATGCTCTAGTAGGGAGACGAACAAGTACCACCGTATTGCACTGTTAACCATCATTTCCATTCTGTTGAATACCTTCTAGACGACAATATTCTGAGGCTTTTGGTGCCAGTAAACTGTTACCCAACATGTACTGTGACGGGAGGATTTTCGCATTTTAAACATACTCGCGGCAGTGGATGAATTACCGAGGGCTTCCAGCAGGAATGCTAAAGCGGATGCTGCTTCCCCGACTACACGAAGACCCTGGACGTTGTTGATCACTCAGCACTTCTGGGAGGGCTACCAACAATACGCGTAGTTGGGGTATCAGTGTGGCTCTGGGACTAAGTAAATACATGTCCAATCATGGTCAAGGTGACAATTTACTGTCCCGTTTGTATCTATGAAACATGTCACTTAAACTCACTTGCGACTACGAAGTTATTTGCTGTCTTACAGTGATTTCTCCTATGGATCTTGATGCTTTCATCTTTAGAGGCCTTCACACGACAAAGAACTGTGCTCCACTGATGGTAGGGGCCGACGAGATACCGTGTTTTTTTAGCAGGACTGCATAAAGCATTTCTTTGCGTCTGTGTGGAAACCTTTTGGCAATATTCAGATTCCTCAATGACCTCGAACAGCCTCACAGATTATTCCGATCAGTAGCAGAAACCCCTGTGTCTGAGTTCAGTCTCTTGAGTTATAACATTGTGGCTGCTGACTTCACCGCAGCACAGACGGTCTACCACAAATGTATATCGAAATCGGAATGTCACATTACACAGTGCAGTAGAATTGCTCAACCTAAATTCTTTTGAGATAAAGCACCAAGTGCGCACGCTGCATCTAGGTGGATATTTCTCTGTCAAATACAGTAGGACTCCAAATCAAATCGATCACCAACGCGAAAGTATTGGTAGAAGCGACCACGTATCTCCAATGGGGTGCTTGATTGAACGTCTGGCTGTTTGCCCAGCAGCTTCCAGTGCAGCCCACACCACCCGTTTATTCGTGTCTCACACATCTGTCTAGAAACAGTCTGGTTACTAACTGCTATGCCACGAAAGGATACACCATCGATTAATTTTATAACGTGTCGCCTCGATGTAGATGGAACGGCAACTTGAGAAGAACCCCTCACGGTTGCTCCCGCGGACCATGTTTGTTCTAGCGATTGTTGGGCACAGCCAGGCAAGCGTTCGACTCTCGTTCAACAACTATTCAATACGCCTTCCATGAACAGCACTAGAGAATTAATTAAATAGGCATCAAAATAAAGGAACGCGGGGAGTCTGGATAACAAACCGCATATGTCCAATAATGTTTGGAAACGTGGAAATAATTTGCTCCAGCCCAACCTAGAACCAACAACTTCAACCACGGGAAGAATGAAATGAAGCCCGAGGTGGGCTCCAGCCCACTGGGTGGCATTAAAAGTGCGCCAGGCGAGATGTATGAGGGAACTTCGAGTGTGTTAAACGAAACTCGAGATCATCCAGGTTAGAAGACCGTGAAGAATGAAGAAAAAGGGGATTCGCTAGGAAAAGACTAAGCGTTTGCTGCATATATTTCGTCGCATGGCTGAAGAAAGTAACACTGAATACTTACCAAGCCTTTTACGATACACCTGCGCAGAATCATGCAAACAGAACAGACAAGCAGGGAAACACGGTTGTAGTCGGAACTCTTAGAGAAACTGCACGATCGCTGTTCACCACCCACGCCTCCCCCAGGAGGGTGGCCCTAGGCAACTTTCGATCATGTAACCAGAGGTATCGGCGTGTGGGCAACATTTTTGTGGTTTTGTTCGTGGCACTCCCGACGTCAGGAAGAAGACCTAAGGCTACAGTGTTCCAATCCGTATACCGCTGCGCCGATCGAGAGTGAAACTAACCCATGTGTAAATAATGTGAGTTGTTGGGCCCGGTGTATAGACTGGTAAATGTGTAAGTGTGGCTGGAGACGGTAGACTACGTTCACATGGGTGGTGATTGTTGTGTGCGAAGCCTTTCATCAGAAGAGGGCGATCGTGAGCCACACTGGCGACGACGCTTTCGGAGGCCCAATGAATGCTTGCATGTGGGACTTGTACCGAGCTGGGGGTAAAATTTTCTTGAACCAACTTGCCAGTCAGTTTTCACCTTGATGATTTGATAAACGTGTACCAGTTGGGTGCTGACAGAGACTAAACATATGTGGCGTCATTGCACTTCCTTCTAGGCAGCTAGGCCTCCACAAATCAAAAGCCCCGAAAGACAATAATATTAGCAACAATAATGATGATAATGTAAATTTCTAAGCGCACATGTTAGAAGCACACTGGGATAGGCTTGAATGTTCCAGGTACTTACAGGCAATACAAAATAACATATAATTGAACAATATTAAAGACACAAAATCTGCTACCAAAAAGTGTGTATTTGAAAAGAAAATGACCGGGGTTTACGAAAGTTCAACGCAAGCAGCGAGAAAATATGTAGACTGATGCAAAGTGCTAGGTGTACCATTGAAATCAAGACCAAATATCAGATGTAGGCCAGAAGACGGGAGGTTGTGGGGATTTCCGTTTACCCGGCGCTTGTCCGTCAACACGGCTTGCAAACTTTGTCACCTCCTACTCCCTGCTCTCGTGAGAAGCTGAGACATACATGAGCCCTGACCTCAGTGTGCTACGGCGCAGCTCACAGATCTCTCCCTCGTTGACCATCTCAACCTTCGCATCACCAAATGACAGATTACCGAAACTCTTCGCCTCGACAAATGACCTATCGACAATCGCAAATGTGGTAAATTCGCAATTCAGCCTGTAACAGGCCCCAATATAATCATTTCAATTATCAACTGAACCGACCGGAACTTCTCTGATAATTACCTCCCATTCAGTTGGCTATATTATGTGATAAGTTTCTGGCTGGAATCTCTAACTCTCCTGTGCCCACTGACTGATTATTGGCAATGTAGTCCATCCTCCATGGATCAGAGCCGTCATCCAATGTGGATCGAAAAAATTGTGTTGCATACGTTTAACACATATGTGGGCCTGCACGGTGCCCAAATACAACTGCTGAACAGGACGAGTTTAGAATGCATGCACTGTTTAATGCATACATGCGAATTTGGATTGATCACATCGACATTTGCCGGCAACAAGAAGTGTGCACTGTATTTGCTGCAGGTGAAGGTGGCCGACGTTTTCCTCCAAAGGTGCCGCTGCAATACTTCCTGCTGAAGGTTTGAAGTTTCCGCAAAAATAGTCTGCCATTCTGGCCTTTTCCATATCCCCTTGTTTGTGACGAGTACTTCCCCGAACCGAGGCTGGTATCGTATACTAACGATTTGCTAGCTCTCACGCACACTCCGGATAAGTTGAAGCATATGGTTAACCCACAAGTTTTAGGATCACATTTTCGCCCTCTTTTGTCGTGATCTGTATCCAGTAACAAACCCCTTCGCCCGCGTCAAACACTGATTGCAGTGTGGTAACGCGGCGACATTCTTTTGAACGCAAGATGAGTCGCTCACCTTGACAAAATACCTTCAACACACGCGAGTGCGGCATTTCAGTTGAATAGCCTCCCATGACCAGCAGCAGGATTGTCCAGACAAGCATCCTCGAGACAACCTGTGACACCCCCAATAATCTTGTGGTCACACCCAAAGTGCGCTGGTAGAACTGGGGACCTCATATCAGCTATTCTTTTGCGAAGGGATAGAGCTCACCGAGGGCGAAGGAGGGCCCAGAAGTCCCCTGAGTTCGGTGGAGAGAAAGCTTAGTGGAAAGTCTCACACAGCCTGCCTTGCTGTATGTTAAGCTTCGGTGAAAAAATAAAATAAGATGAGGACCAACAAATGGAAAGACAAATTTGCGCGTTTTTTATGAGTATCCGAGTCAGGTCGCCCCGTTTGCTTCAAAATATATAAATATGGCACACGATAATATAATTCAACAAGATTGATAGTGGACGTGGCTTTGCTCAGCATGGAATTTTTATTGTCATTTCATCTCCATTCTTCGCCCCCCCTCTCCAGTTCCGATATTGTGGAACAAAATGTCCATTTGCTTGACCTTATTTTTTCCCTTGGTTTCCGCGTTCGTCGACCTTCCCCAGTCGTCCTATGCGTTCACTTGTGGTATTCGAAAGTACTATACCCACGTTCCAGGACATGCCAAGGAGTACGGTTTTGAAAGCCATCTAGTTCTCTCTAACTGCAGTCCTTCTGGCCACGCTCAGTGTCAACGTAGTGCCTGTGGCTTTAATCATACACCGCCGGATAAGCTATGCAGTTCGAGCATTCAGCCTAAGCGACCAACCTATCCAAAAACCAATAATCATTAAAGGCGTATCCGTCGTAAGTTATGTATATTCGATGTACGTCTATGGCCTATCAAGATCCTGCCTACAGTGCGATCAGCAGTGACAGCTCGTTGCCATGTAGCCTTCCCACTTTTGGACACGGTCTGCCAACTGCAGCAGCTGAACTGTTCGCAAGGCTCACGCTAATTAACGGATCCATGAGACCTTACTTGGATGTTGGGCTAATGAGTCCAGCTAGAGTGAAGATTAGTAGTTATAGCCGGGTTTCTGCGGTGAACGGTACGCTAATAACGGCAGTGTCGCGATAGAGAGACGGCTGTGTTGCCGGGCAGAATCAAAGCATTTTGGGTATGGGCTAGATATTGGGGCAGTTTACAATGCACTTTTTCGCAAGTAGCCGTTTCCTGTAATTTTCCTTTGGCACTTACAGTTAAATGGTTTAGGCTCCAGTTATCTAGAAAAAGTTACGGAATATCACATCCGCTCTTTATAAATAGCAGATTTGATGCACAAGACATTTCAATGGGTAGGATGTGAGCGTGAATGAGGGGTTTAATTTCTTCTAAAGTCAGCAACAGCGCTTTAGTTAAATGCTGTGGAACACGTGGAAAGCTAGTGAACTGCCTGATGGGCTACCCACATGACAGTTTATACCGTGTTGTACTTCACGGCAAGTACTGTGGCAACTGTTCAGCACAGAGGTGCAGCACAGGACTGAACACCGGACCCCCTGCTACCGCTTATATACATAAGCGACATCTCACTATGCGCTGTGAGTGTCTGGTATTCACAGGGGCTGTAAAAAAATCTACTTTCGTATACTTACTTCATTAGGTGGGGCTTCACGTAAGTCAGGCCTCAACAGACTCTCTGAATCGTCGATGAGAAACCGACTGCAGCACAGTCTTGGCCAACGAACGGTCCTTCACACATCGATGTACCAGAAGAACGCCTTGCTTTGCGCGTGGCCCTCATCTATCCGCATCGTAATAGTACAATCTTGAATCTACTATACAGGGGAGGTTCGGGGGTTTCCTGAAGTTCATTCATACCGCCGCGCAGATCATCTGATTTAGTGCACTTGGCCGAAAACTTTCTGGAATATCCACACAAAACCCACTTCTCTGGTCTTGTTTTCAGTCGTCGGGCCCCAGCTAGAACTGAATGTACGTCCCCGTTCACCCCTTCTACTCAAGGACATCAGGCTACTTGAACAAGTTCAACGACCAACAACCAAGTGATTTGTTGAATCGCGAGAACTATCATATACCACGAAGCTGAAGCAGCTAAACATATTCAGCCTCCGGCAGAGAGATGTGATAACTGCTCACACAGTTCAGCTCAAGCCGGCTCATCCTTACATTCGTCTGATGCAGCCCACCGATAAGGTTAGTCGCAGGAGAAAATCACCCAAGTGTGTTGGAAAACGCAACAAGCCGCATCGTGGGAACAGCCCATTTCCCTGGCGACCTTCCACTTACTAGAACATACAATTAGAACAGATCGTCACGGTGAATTCAGCAGAATCTGCGAAACTTTGAGTCGACAGGCGTCACATTTGGATGCAGTCCAAAACTGATCACCAACCAGATCGGTTGCATTACTACGTGAAACGCATAAGTTAAATATATGACCGGTAATATCCAAAATTCCTAACGGTACACATGCAATCATCTGCCAGAACACGTCGAAATGTTTGCTGTCTGTGTCCGCACCCACTCCTTTATTTTGCATACTAGCAGTACTGTGTTGTGCTCCATGTGTGCCTCTTACAGCAGGACTGGAATGCCGGCTGCTGTGGGAGGATTTACTCCTGCTTACGCTCTCTCAGTCTACGTTTGCACTCTAGTATAACAAAGCACATGATACATACATACATACACATACATCTAATTGTCTGGAGTATTCGCAATTAACCGAGGTTCCTCGAGTTTTGAGCATATCAGCACTTCAAGTTCGTCTAATAAGCTGATGGATCTGAGGTTGTCCTATGAGGAAAAGAAATTCGGGAATACCGCATTTACAGAGACATGGCTCTGATCAAATCTTCTGATAAAGGATAGGACTGGTAACCAGGAAGTGGAGTAATGCTGTAATTGTCTAATCACGTAGGCCACGTGGCATATCCACTTCTATTCAAACAGACCCCTAATTTTGACTCCTATCTACCAAACATCCGCAGATGGCACTGTACGACAGCAACCCAACGGCCGATCTAAATAGACTCACCGACTGGGACTAAGAAATTCTCCACCATTTGGTTACTTTACTCATCCCGAAACTGACTTCAAAACTCTGTGCATGCATTTGATTCGGGGCTCTCCAGCTGCGTCATTTTCAAACGGCACCATTGAATCTGGGTTACTCGAACGTAAGCTAAGTCCCGCCATGGAGCGCCAGGGTTCTGCGTTAACCACTTTAGCCCTAGTTTACACTAACGAGCCTGGGTTTTTGCAGAAATTCACCACCGAAGTTCTTGTATGTTGCAGTGGCTACTCCCCGGTTTTGTTCAAGCTCGTTCATGTCGCCTCGAAAGTAGTAGTTGATCATCCATCACTACGCATCTGTTTTATCCAGGGTTGAGTGAGCATGAACGATTAGATTGTGGAAGCCCATCAGAGTCTGGTGTCTTTACCAGTCCTGAAACTAGTCCGGCATTCTATCGAGGTCACCGTTAACACAACCCCACTAACAATGACAAAAATATTGGTATGTTTTGGCACACTGGAGAAATTGTGTGACAAATACCGTGCTCGAGCACAATTCAGTCTAACCCAGGCCTTGAAAGCTTGCAGTCAATGTCACTTTGCAAAAAATGGGCGTGAACTTGCTAACTACAACGGCTGATTTCAACTTCAGTTTTTGAGTCATCTCAGTAAGGGAAATACCCCAAGTGATTTTTAAGACAGCTGTCCCAACATGCCTGAACGAAACCAGCTCTTCCAGGATTGTTTACGAAACCCGGCCTGACTAGCAATTCTGTTACGGATCCCAAGTATCCATTGAGAACTTTGCACAAAATGATGTTGGCCACTGTCTCAGCTTTATTTGCTAAACTTCAAAAAGTCCCGGGATTTTTGCAACGCACCGTCGAAAAAGTGAACATTTTGTACGAGCGGTCTAGCTCCGTTCATAAGTGGATTGCTTCACAAGTCTTCCAACGACGGTCAACTGCCTGCTGATTGAGAGCGATGTGAGGAACTGCCACTCAACAAAGGCAGTGCGTGTAGCATGATGCTTATCTACGTACCTGTCTTCATTCTAAGCGTCAGTCCAAATTTTATGGAAGACGCTGTTGACGACGCCAGCTGGTGACACCTCCTTCATCAAAGATACATTATTTCTCAACAGAATGGTTTCAGACAGAGCAATCTGTTGGCTACCAACCTAACAACTGCCCGTGAGCAGTGGACTAGAGCACCTGGTTCCGATAATAGAGTTGACTTGATTCTGATGGGCCCCTTGAAAGCCTTTGACAGAGTAGGGTATATCACAGTGTGTGGCAAAATGTGGTAGCACAGCATCGGAAGCTGTCCGTTGAACTGGCTAGATGAGTGTATCGGCAAGTGGGCCTTCTCTGACAGTGACAGCGTCAATTACTCAACGGTCCAGAGCGCCCCGTGTGCGATGCCGCGAATGAAAATCTTAAGATCGTTGATCTTCACCTCATACGCCGACAGAACCCATGTGCTCTTGTCCTTCAACGTTCTGTTGCATGCAGAAGACACTGAAATCTGGACGTCAGTAAACACCCAAAGAGGAAGGTGGCCTACAACCAAACCTTGGCAAGCTTTGCACCTGGTGTAGGCTAAGCAAAATGCCACTACGGTGAACTCTGGAGTCCCGAGGCTTCGTTCTACATGTGAGACATCCCGTCGCCTTGATGATACTGGGCCTCATGTGCCCGAACATCATAATGATAAATGGTAGATTGTCACTCAGTGCCTAAATCTCTCTCACAACCTCGGATCGCTGGCACTAAAGTCTACTAACTTCCCTACGTACTTCAGTTGTCGCCTGCTGGCTTAAACTGTGACCGTCTTGGTCAAAATGGCCAGCAGTAAGCCATGTATCCACCTTTCCTCTCCAGTCCGCTGACCAGTCAAATATTAGAAAATTTTCTGAATGAAACATTCGGAGGATTAAGTTTATTGTCTGGTTATGATTGTGAGTTATCAAAGTACGACGTCTTTCATTGCAACATATAAGCCAGACTTTAAAATATGTGGTTGTGACTTAAGTGCAAATTTTGTTCACACGAGCTAAGTGGATAGTTCTGCGTCATCTGGTTATCACGTACTTTAATTGTCAAGTTTAGTTATTTTGCGCTCTAATTTGTTCACTACACATTGCGGCCAATGGTGGTTAATAACAGATGATATTTTGAATACGGATAAGATATGACACATTTTTATTATTTTAGTAAGGATATGCTGAGGGCTGTTAGACCTGTTAGCCTTACGTCATTTTTTTACTGAAGCTAATGGAAATCATGTCTACGGACACGATTGTTGATTATCTTCCCAAGCATGAGTTCGTTACTGCGGAACAGTACGTGTTTTTGAAAAAATCATCTACCATCCTTCGTTGATGAAGCCAGTGAGAGGTTGATATGAAAACAAAGGTGGAAGTCTGCAATTTTGATTTATAAGGCCTGAGTACCCGAATACCAGCAAGCTTCTAAGCTTGGGGCACTCGACCTGCCTCCAGGACTATACAATGAAATGAGGGTTTACCTTCAAGATGTGTGATTCTACGTTGAGGTAGAGGGTATGCAATCAAATTCACTGACTGTAAATTTTGGAGTTTCTCATAGACCAGTTCTGGGGACTTCATTTTGCTCGAGGTGTTTGAAGGAATCAGCGCTTTTCCTGTCCTGTAAATTTTTTACCATGCCAAGCTAGCTGACTATAAAAATGAAGTGGAAGTGCGAGATGTGGTTAGAATCCAACGGAGAATAATAATCTGGTTAATATCACTGAAGGTTATTGAACCAAATGAATTGCAGGTTGCGGAAATGGCGGCTGCACCACGACGAATGAAAGAGTCAGGAGACTTCTCGGTGGTGCAGTGAACATCGTAGGTGAGAGATCTACGCACACAAACGGAAGTGGACTTCGAGCTCTTTACATATAGCTGCGACCCGAAATGCCAACTGAGTTTTGTTTTTGCTGCCAAAGACTGTGGTTTTTAGGGGATCGCAGGCCCCGGTATCTTTGGTCAAGATGAAGGTGGCGGCATCCTGGATACTGTGTGTAAGCCCGGAGTCCCTAATTTTTCATGGATTCAAAAGTGCCAGAAAGAGCGCAGAACCGACTTACGATGTTGATTATTAAACTTAAGGGTAAAAACCAACAAATCCGGGTCCATTAACCCCAGAGAGGGAGAGCAAACGTAAGGAATTAGCTAAAATTTCGAGTTGTTAACTGGTTTGGCTGGTACTGGTGAACAACTGTTTGTCCGCAGTAGTAACTCAGCGCTGTAATGGCATGTTTGGAATCTCGCAAAACTAGGCGCCAACATTAACTTTCGGGCTCTATTTTGTGGGGTAGGGAAGGACTGGAATAAGTAGCAAATGGAAGTGGTACTAGCCACGACGACGAACAATTCCAAACAAAGGGTTGATAAATGCTGGTTGTTGGTACTCTCTGAATTACTCGAAGAACGTGGAAGTTGAGCTGTATGTCACCCTCGTTCTCTCACTTTTTGATTCCGCTCCGCTCCATTGGCCCTCTTTTACAATGTACATGGTAGTCGTTCATGAAATGTTCTCTATCTTTCTTTCATATTCATGGATCCGGGCACACGGCCAGATGACCGAGGTTTGGAGAAGGCAAGGTAGTACCAGTAGCAGCCATGACCGTGCAAACCAGCCTGATGGATTGCTACACCGGCCAGTCACTCTCCCGACCCCGGTGGCTTGGTCTCTTGAGATCATTCTCCCCTGGAATGAAGTGACGCTTTGTCTTCCCCGCTTTTTCGAGAACACTGAGATTCGTGGTGCTCACCACTGCAGGAAATTTGAGGGTACGAGGCACTCGTCGCAAGTCTTGTGACCTGATCTAACTTGACTGTAGGATTTTTGCATTTTTAAACGGGTTCGACGCTTGCCTACTCATGTCAGAGTTGACGTGTTCCGTGGTGAGCAAACTCAACTCGGAAATCATCATCCCAATTGCCTTCATCCCACCTCACTCACCGCTACAAGTAGACTTTCAGATCTGCTTCTATTCTTCATATGGGTGTTTTGTTGTCTGAGCAATTTCAGCGTGGGGCAACAAGAGGAACTAAAGGCTCCAACTATGTGAACTACCACAACAGATCTCAAGGGTTGTAGTTGTCTAACCCGGATTTTTAAGGGATGGGAGAAGACGCGATGTTTGCTTGCAAGTTGTTAACTGATCCCAGACACCCCAAGTCCCAAAAATACTCAGAAGTGAACACGCACGTGAAAAAGAGGGAACAGTTTTATCTTCTGATTCAGAGCAACGTTCAGTCTTGTCGGTCCCATTCGTTTGACCTCCAAGTGGTTCTGTGTTGAAACAACCTGCCTGAAGTTGTCGGTTCAGCTCCGACTCTTGACATGTTTTTAACGAGGTTGGGTAAGTTTCTTTGGAAAGTCTCACGTATTTTCACTCCAACTCCAATAACCTGCCGACCACCTCCTGGTAAAACTGGCAACCGGCATTGAAAGAGGTACGTGAGTCACTGCCCCGCTACCACTCGTTGAGGATTTATTGAGGATGGATTGGGGGCGTTTTGAGATTAGCGGTGCCCGGCAATTTATCAGCTTGAGGTATATGCATGAGCTACCTGTTCTAGTGGTGATATACGTTTGCGTGATCGGTGGTGAGTCACTATGACTGATCCTAAATGAATGCCATTTGAATAATTAAGCCATCGCAATTGACTTACATGAGTGCAGTTACACAACTATCTCAAAGATTATTTCCTACATAAGAGAAACCAACCAGTGTGAATATTAGCATCGTTGTTCATCTCAACTGCAATGTGTCATCTTCGAGTTCACTATATTCCTGTTCAACTTGGCATCTTCTGTGAGGCACCCCTCCTTGCCTCGGTTTGGCTACGCCATCTGATGACGTCTGGCGACCATCAATTTGAACAGTTTCAGTCCATTTTGATGACCGCGCAATAACTTCATTATAGAGTGGAAACATCAGTCCGTCGTTCAGCAGTTTAACCTTGCGTTCACCGTGCTGTGGAAAATTGCTACGCACGCAACTCCACCGCTGGTCAGGAGCTGCTGGGTGCTATTTGCCCAATTTTGCAGCAGTCGCTTGCATATGCTTCCTTCACATAAGCGACAGTGTTAGAGGTTTCTAAGCAAGCAGGGGATTAGTCTGAATTTTTGCAGCAAACCACCGAAGTTGGAAATGGTGGATCAGTGTTGCCGGTCAACCTTATTCACTGCCACCGAGATTGCGTCAAGTACTACTCCAAAATTTCACGTTAACCGGCTGTTAGAGATTTTGAAAGAACGACCGCTTGAACTACCATCAGATACAAGAACCATGGCAGAAAATCCAAGGGCACGAATGAAATTTGACGTGTTCTCGTGAATACACACGTTTCGGCTTGAGTAGTGGCATCCCACATGCTTTAGTGAACCGCAAGGCAGGGGACATCATCGCTATTGCAACAAGGCTGAGTGCCGATTGCTTTTTACTTACAAAGCCCAGGAGTTGCAGGTTGTGACCTATCTCATATTGCCTCCTCGAACTACTTTTGTCGAAACCTTTCCATTTGTGATATCTGAGGTATAAACAACAGACCGGAAGGGGTAAGTTCCGCCTTCCCGGCTTTGACATTGAACCGTGCTGTGTTTTACCGGCCGGTATACCTTCTGCTGGAGCCAAATTGAGCGTCAACCTGAGATATACAACCTGTCATAACCTAGCTTGTACGTCTGTTCAGTAAAAATATACCCAATGCGTCTATTGTTGCCAAAATGAATGTGACTGAAAAGGACTGAACTTCAACGGAAAAATGGCGTTTATTTCAAATGACTTTTGCAATAACTGACGTCCTTTTCGCACTTCACATCTAGGTATCATCGCTTTATTTGCTTACCTCACTACTTGTGCAATGTTTTGCTTCCCATTAGAATACATGCATTTTGTGTGCTCGAACGCTATTCATCGGTTAATCAGCAACTGCACCTAGGGATCCGTAATTCTGAACGTCCGCGCTGGTCAGTGACCAAAAGGCCACAGTTTAAAGCAGGCTAGACTTCTGATTCCCCCTTCGAATGTCGAGGATCGTTTGGTCCCAGGCGATGAAAGCCAACCAAGTATAGACTGTTTTTGCTCCATTAAGATATTGTGGCTTTCGTGGACATTCCAAATGAAGCAGAGTATAAAACTTTTGCATGTTCTTGTGGCCATTAATTTTTGTCACCCCTGTTCCACCGTACATTCCATGACATTTTCAAGTGGTTGATTAATGTGTTCATTTAAATTTTTTGGGATTTATATGGTCGAGGTGAGACGGTACATAATGTAGATTTCTTAGTTCACCTAGTTGACGATTTTCCAAGGGACGGCACTCTCTAACAATTCCCGGCATTTTTATTTACGTACAAGAAGTCCACCTGAACCTGTTGGTGGAATTTAATGACAGCGGTCTAAGTGGCTGTCCTTGTCAACTGTGAGTAGTGCTTATATCCCACGTTCAAACATCAGGTGTGCTAGGAATCATCACAGCAACCAAGCACTATACGCATTTTTTGAAGGAGAGTGTTTCGTACACAAATGTTGCCTCCAGTGATGTCACCATCGATGACTTTGCATGCCTTATTATAAACATGTTTAACCATAATTCCTCCTATTGTACAGTTCAGAAAACCTCTTTCTTAAACATGCCCAACCTTAGCTAACCCACAGTCTGCCATCGCAACACGTTTTTGAAGTTTATAATGATCACACAGAAAGAAAGGAAATTTCAGTGCCAGCTCATCACGATTGGTGGCGACTCGCTTCTTTAGCCGGGTGCACGTTTAGTTCGAATGCCTGTTTCACATCTATGTATGTGACTGATTTTTGTATATATACCGTTGGGTACGTTGGTTGTTGTATATTTGTCGGTTAAGAAAGTCACTGCCTTCG
The DNA here is from genome assembly GCA_008508345.1 of Paragonimus westermani. Classification (NCBI taxonomy): domain Eukaryota; kingdom Metazoa; phylum Platyhelminthes; class Trematoda; order Plagiorchiida; family Troglotrematidae; genus Paragonimus; species Paragonimus westermani. Next base: position 27,842 of record QNGE01001408.1, on the reverse strand, counting down.
TTTCAGAAGTGCTTCGTCGTAGTGTCCGAAGATGAAGGCCAGAAACTTTGTGCCGTTTTCTGATCATCGTGTATGTTTGAAACGTGGCACTACAAGTTGCCTTAGAATGTCTGACACTTCATCTATTGGAAGCGTTACATTTTATCTGGCACCCCTACCTGTATCCTGAATTGTCCCTTGTCTGCTATATTTTAAGCACGCGATGCTGCGCACCTCTTGTTTGCCGCTTCTAGACGACTGGTCGAAGGCCGGATGTTACGTCTGGAAGAAAGACAGCACATCAGATCTCAGTTTCTCAGAAGCTACCGTGTACACAGGAAGCCGAGCCCAACACGTCAAGTACTTTCCGCGCTATTGTTTCGAATTCACTGTTTGGCAAAACACCGGAAGGGTCGCTGTCAGTGCCATCATCTGTCTGTGGTTTCTGTGTACATCTGCAACGTAGATCAACCTCCGCATGCAACCTGCGTTGTACACATGGTTCAACCTGTTCCGTTGTGACTACTTCACCCTTCTTCGACGCTCGCGATCCAAGGTCATCGTCTCCGTCGTCCTCTGTGACGACATCTTCTCAGCTTTCTAACTCGTATCTTTTCCAACTGTTCTTTCGTCCCCCATGACTGTTACTGCTCTCTGTGATTTCCCCTCCGGAAAGTTTTCTCCAATCTGCGCCCCACTAAATTGTCCCCATCTGCGACAGTTACTCAAGTCGGAGAGGTTTGCACCCACACTTCTTCCGCATCATTCGCTGATTGACTTTTTACCAATCTTCCCTGCGGTTACTTTTCCACTCTCCGCTTTCAACATGCTTATTGACACTATGAAATTCTTTTCCTCAACGGAGCCTTCGAATGCGCCGCTGAAGGCCCAGACTAGCATGATCCTGACATTGAATCGTGCCTTAAAAGAATTTGCGCTCAGACAAACGTCAAGACAGCTGTTGTATATTTCCGGAATAGTCCGTTGGGTAGGATGAACGTAACATAGGCGCTCACCTGCTTCCTGTCCAGAATACTGGGAAATTCAGGCAGTCGAATTTAGATTTAAAGGGACAGCCTAGGAGAAAGATTGTCACGATGAGACTGGACCTTAAGATTGTGTGACGGCTTGCGCATCTCGATGATGTTTGACATAAACTGGACAGAGTAACTCGTACCAGGCAAGCCAATAATAAGAGTTCTGAGGAACAACAGTTTTCTGGTCCTCAAGTTCGAGGGTTGGAATATGGTTGGCGTCTCTTCTCAAAACACACCATTTCTGGTACACCAGCCACCTGCTGCCTTGTGGTACAGGCTTTTGAGCCAAATACTTTGGTTGAGAACCCTAATCGTTCTCCTATCTAGGTCTGGACGTCCTAGAAGTATATCAGCTCACACACAACCATGTTACCTTACAACATGAACATTTCCACAGTGCATCTGCCGTCTCTCAGTATAAACCTGGTCGCCCTATCTGCTGCATAGAGCGGGATGGATAGGCAAAAACGTGCCACAGCTGACTCCTTCCCCACTGTCCTATCAAATTTGCCTCCCAGGGCCCACTCGAACCCCAATTCTGATAATTTCTCTGCAGGTCCCACAGCAGATATAATTAATCATAGTAACACTGTGCCGATAAGTCCCAGCTCTCGCCACTCAGTCCCAGACCTCCCTCGTCCTGTGCTTCGGCCTACAACTCAATTTAATATAGGTGCCTTCAACGTTCGTACTCTCAAACAGATAGGTCAACAGGCTGCTCTCGCACGAACATTAGACTCGTTGCACATAGATGTTTGCTGTATCTCAGAGACTAGAATCCACGACCATAGTCAACGTATGGAATTAACAGCATCTGCACTTTCTACCCGATACTGGTTATACACTTCTGGTGACTCTCCGGCCGCCGTCACCGGTCAGGCTGGAGTAGGTACAGTCCTCAGCACGAAGGTCGCAGCCGTATTGATAGATTGGATTCCGGGTAAAATTAGACCTTGTGCCGTCCGCTTGGCGCGTTCGATTAGGGTCAGAAATCTTTTCGTTGTATCTGCTTCCGCTCCAGCTGATTGTAGTGACGTTGGTGTCGAGGACCTCTTTTATTCGGATCTGGCCGCTCTGCTCCGGTCGACACATGGCTCTGGCCAGAGATATGAACGCCCAGGTCGGCCGCCTTGGTGAAGCCGAGTCTCGTCTAGGTTGTAGGTTTGGGATAGCATCACATCGGTCGGACAATGGCGGGCGACTATTGCAGCTGTGCGCCGAACATAGGCTGTTCTTAGCCAGCACTAGTTTCGGGCATCTCGCGCGTCATTGCAATACTTGGCGCCCTCCCTCTCTGAATCAGACCTGGTCCCAGATAGACAACATAGCTGTTAGTTATAGGTGGCGGGGTTCCATTCAGGACTGTCGTTCTTATTGGAGCACGTACCTAGATTCAGATCATGCGCTAGTACGCTGTCGTCTCGTATTTACTTTTGCCGAGCAGCGATCCAACCGACAACAACGACTGGCTGTTAAGAAACTGATAATACCGTCGACAAAGCATAAGTATCAAACCAACTTCGAAAGCTGCCTTATTGGCTCTCACTCCGAAGATCCTGATCATTCCTGGATCCAGATCACACAGGCCACTCGTGACGCAGATACATTAGCATGCGGCACATGAATGAACAAACATTGGAACTCGGAGAAATCCCTGATGTTGTTAGAAGCCAGAGGGATCATCCCCTCTGGCAGTTCATATAATGCACCCCAAACGATGATGATGAGACTTGGTTATTGGGAAAAGTTAAAGAAATGGAGACGTTTTTTGCTTGAGGAAACACTGGGAAACTGTTCAAGATTATTCCTGCCAATGATCACAGGCGACCGTCTGTCAGTGGAGCTATCAGTAAGACATATGGTAAACTCATATATAACAAGTCCGGAAGGTTAGTGGGATGGGTGGAAACTTTCTGGCCTCCTGCTTCTACTGCGTTGCCGCTAGACTTGGAACCACACACTGAGACTAAAGTCCACGACTGCATTCCGGCTATCAAGCGTAATAAGGTCGCTGATCCAAATGACCTCTTGCAGGCACCTTCCATAGAAGGGATAAAGGTCTTAGTATAGGATTTGACTCATTTGTTTCAACTTGTGTGGACAACGGAAACCATTCCCTGAGTTTGGGTCACTCGAAAATAGTTCCTATAATCAAAAAATGTATCAGAGGCTCTTGTGAAAACCACAGGGGAATTAGTTTGACCTCAGTCATTTCTAGGGTTCCAGCATCCAATATAATTTGCCCACTCACTGCAGCTCTGGAGGTAAACATTGGGGAAGAAAAGTCAAGTTTTGCTCCGGTCGGGGATTTATAGATGGCATTTTTATCCTTCGGCAAATTTTGGAGCAGTGTCATGTATATCGCCGACCAACAATTGTTGTATTTCTCGACTATAAAGGTGCGTTCGATTCAGTGGATCGATCTGCAGTTTTAGGGTCGCTCAAACGCAGACGTGTGTCGACTAAGTACGTGAACATACTGCCAGCACTGTATCCTCATACTTCAGCTCAGATTAGGGGTTACGGTTAGCTGTCTGACAGTTTCAGCACCATGAGCGGCGTACGTCAAGGCTGTCCGCTGTCACCATTTTTGTTTAATTTCGTCATAGACGAAATAATGGAGGATTGTCTGCGGCACTCACAAGATGCCGGCGTGGACCTTCTACCTGGTGAAAGATTGACTGATATTTCAAGCAGCACAAACAGTGCTAGACGCTATTTCGCGTTCTGCCACATACTTCGGAATGCGCTTTGCAACCTCAAAACGCAAAGTGCTTCTGCAGGATTGCTGTGACCACGTAGATTTGATGTTAGATAATGTAGTCATGGAGGTTGTTGACCGGTTTTGTTTATCTGGGAAGCCGCATAAGCGGTGGTGGCGGAGGTGTAGGGAATGAAATAAAAGCACACATTTTTGTGACTATAACGGTATACGTTAATCTGGGACATCTCTGGCGACAGAGGTATCTCAATGAAGCTCAAAGATCGCGTATATAATGCAACAGTGAGGGCCGTATTACTCTACTGCGGTGAAGCCTGGCCGCTCAGGTGAACCGTTTTCAAGTATTTGATCACAGATGTCTGCGTTCAATCGCTCGTATCGGGTGGCACCAGCGCGTAAGCACCAAAGAATTTAGAAAGCGGGTGTTTGGTAGTGATTGCCAAGCGAGTTCTTTTGTTAAATCTCTACGGTCACACAGGCTCAGATGGTTAGGTGATGTATTACGGATGCCAGCTAATCGTCTTCCACACCGAGCACTGTTTGCGGACACTAAGATCGACTGGTGTAAGGTGCGAGATGGGCAGATAGTGACCTGGCGTGGGGAAATCTAGTCGATCACCAAAGGGTTGGCCACTGTAGATCGCAGTTCTCTCCCGGACAGGAAGCCTCGCAAATCACAGTCGGCGGCTGGAGACACTAAGTAAGATGGCGGTTAATCGAGCTCAGTGGCGTGAATGTTGTCATTGTTTGGCCGAGTTTTCTGTGAAGTGAGTGCATTTATTGACGCGGGGCAGTGAAAACCGTGAGCAAGCCGTCATGCTGATGAAGCCTCACTTTCATTTGCAACTCGGTTGTTTGTTTGCGAATTGTAGGCACATTGATGTTGAATGCTTGAATATAGACGTAATTAGTTACAGTAGTTAGGTCCCTTTCCGTTCCCCTCTTTTTTCCTTCTCCCTCTTCCTATATAGGGTTTGCTTTTACTTCATGGTTGTGTGGCAGTCAAGCATTAGTGTGAACCACTGATGTATCGTTGTACATGATGGTGAGAAGAAGGAGGATTGTTTTAACCTACTGGCACCTTTCTAGATAGATGACTTGTGATGGAAGCCAACAGCGTTGAAGTGGCCTTGCATATAACATGCAGGTGGAAAGGGTAATTAGCCTTTCAAGAATGCACCTGAATATCTTTGCCAGAACGTGTTGAATGAATGCAGATGTCAAAAGAGAATAAATGACAGCCTGAATAAAAGCGTGGTCTTACAATGAATGTGACAGATGGTGGATGGGGAGAATCAGAAGGGAAAGCGATCAAACACAGAACCCGGTGAAGCCACCAATATGATAGGCCTTGCCCAATTATGTCATGCATCATGTGGATACTTTCTGAAGCTAAATGAATGTACCGGCTCGATTATTCACAGTGCTGACTTCGGCGTTCGGGTTTCACTTGTGCATGTCAAATGCTCTTCAACTTGGAGTTAAGTTTCAACTAAAAACGGTAGGCGTATTGTAGGTCTTAACAATTTATGCTATCACGTAAAATGTTGTTGTCTTCGAAGTAAATGAGTGATCTGAGTTGGATATTTTTGGCCAGGGCCCACAAGCTAGTCTATTACATTTTCCGCTCTCATGTTACGTGTGTGATATACCTATTTAATCTTCTTTCCGTTCTTTTCTATTCAATGTAATGAGTCTCCAAGGGACCCGTAATGTTTTTGCCAACTACCCATATCACAGGCATTCTATTTTAACACGTCTTGCACCATGTTATCGGTGGCTTCCGTTAGCTCCCTGGGCATATTCCATTCCCGGCCTGGTAGTTCGCGTGGATTTTTGATGGCTCGCGATCGTTTCGTGCAATGGGTTATGTTGAGGCGTATTAGGCTGCTTTTGCGGATTGTTGGGTATATTTTCTTGGTTTTGGGACCATTTTGCTTTACATTGTATTATTTTATTTTGTGTTAGGGCTATTTTATCATGACTGCATTGGATGAAATGAATATATGGGATGGCGTTTGCGAACAACGTCTGTTAACTTGAAGCTATATGTGTCAAAAAAGCAGCGAATGCCAAATATACTCTAAGATTTGTTAGTGGAGAGCGTATTAGCTTTTTTGCGAGCTACACATGCTTATGTCAACTTTGTACTATCGGCATGTCCCACAGTATATGCGTGCTGTTTCAGACAAATGTCTTTCCGTCTGCGTGTACCGTTGGGCGTGCGTCCGCCTGCATGCTGTGCAAAACGTACTTGTCGTCGCCTGACATGCGGGGCTGAACTTTACTTTATTCCTACTGTCCCACCACATATATTTACTTACCAATTTGTTTGGCTTCTTCGCAACGATGCTTAATTTGTTTTTTTTCACAGCGTACTAGAGATGAAAGATGTGAATGCATTAGTTACTTACGAGCACGACAATAATCAGTAGAGGTATACCAATACCAACTAAACCTGAACGTAGGCCGATTCAGAGCATGGTCTTCTGTGCCCAACAAACTTGAGCACCACCTCAGCGCACAGACTATTTCAACTCAACCTCATGACAAGAGGTAAGCCAAAAATTGTCTCTCGGAGGTGGTACAAATTGAGAAAATACTTCCCAAATGAGCTCCTATTTCACGCGGACGGATCAAGCTCAGTGCGTGGAACGCCTGATATTCTGATACAACCTAGGGCGGCAAGTGTGTTCGAGATCACCACGATCAGTGGCTTACCGTCCGTCGTGCAATAAAAATCTTAGTACAGCCAGTCATGAAGAGTTCAGCATACCTCAGGTAGTGGCCGTTACCCATCTGAAGGCAAACACCACACTAAGTAAGTGTACGCCGGCCCACATATCTAGTTGACGATGTATGTCCACTGATGTTCTTTCTTTGAAAGGGCAGATTCGGGAATTGTAGCGGCTTGTCGACTCAGAAAGGCCCAAGATTGTAGCCGTAGTGAAGGTGTTGTTAATGCCGTACATCCGATCGGGAGATGGACCTGCCTGATTGTTTTATTGCTTTTGCTGATCGTTTAGTTAACGAAGGTGTGACAGTCTATTCCAGTGTCGGACAACGCGCAGCCCTAGGCAGACATCCGTTTGAACCTCACTTGATGAGTCGGCGTGGATGAATGTTAGGAAACCTCGCTAACCACAAGTCAGCGCTGGAACCGTTTGTCGTGCATCGTACGTACCCCCAAAATGAGATGAACGAATGCACAGTGCCATTAAAAGAGCCACCAAAACCTTTGGAAATTGTGCCATCATTCTAAATGACACTAACCTCCCATACGCAGATGTTTTCAACGGGCTAACCCTAGGGCTGCGGTGGTTGAGTCTTACAATCTTTTTCAGGAAATGTAATTTGCCATGCACACCAGTCAACCACTCCCACTAGCCTTGGTGCTAACTACCGGACGCTAAATGGTGGACCACGTCAAAGAAGATGCGCCGCTGTTCGCAAGCGCTCACGTCACGCTGGGCTCCTTTCTAATATGTGACGTTATTAATATCCGATCGCAAATAACGGCTCGACGTAACCTCAGAAGAGCCAGCTTTCAAAAGATGACAGAACGTTTACCCTAGACCAGCTGGCTACCACATGGCGTATGTAGCACAGAAGTGAACACCTGGAGCGTATAAGGCCACATTCAAAAATCGCGGTAACTAGTTCATTCCCTTCCACAAATCACCCTCCGCCTTCTAGCCAACTTAGCTGAACACCCTGAACCAGGCGTCTGAAGAAACGGAATCGAACCCTATAAGGCGCTTCTCCTATTAAGTGAGATAGCATTTCTCATCTAACAGAGATGTCGTACTCAATCCACAGCTGTTGTGCGCACCGAGGGCGGTGTTCATAAAAATCCAACGTCAGTTGTTTTGGAAGATTCTTCGCCAATATGGTCTCCCTGGCCGCGTCGAAAGCCGCTATACAAACTCTCATAAGACCTCCAGGGATATCCACTTTCACCTCCGAAGAAGCAAGGACGCTATGCCTTTAGTATGCATCTGTCCGCAGCTGAGCTGAAAAGACGTCATCCGCCACAACTTTCAACCCCAGGCGTTCTCGGTATTCATTCTCTGACCTCACCACAACTGACGTACTTGCTGAGTTACTGTTGCTACGCGAAGGTAACCCTCCAGAGCTTGATACGATACCGTCACCAACGCTGAGAGCATGCGCAGATGGGCTGGTGGAACTACCTGCACGATTACTCCAGCATATATTTCACCAGCTGTATTTCATCCGCTTAGGAACACCTACAAAGGCGCGATAGAACGAACGCTTGCAAATTTGGATTTATTCTTGTACTACCTGGAATGTCAGAAGTGATGGAGAGCATAGCAGACGATTTCCCGAAGGATCACTTGAATAATTACTGACTGTTCACACGGGAACAGTACGACTTCGGGAAGGTTACTCGTGCACGACCAGTACACCAGTTTCCACCAAAGAACGCAATCCATTTGGAGCTGGATTCTCAAATTTCACACAGGCATTCGACAGGGTCGATCACGGTACGCTGCTGGACAAACTGAGTAGCATGGATTCATGCAGAGATTTGTCTGTGGCTCAAGGAATATTCAACCGTTGGCGAGGATTCGGCGATTCAGTGATTGATACAAGGGTTCGAGGCAGGAGCCAGAGGTTCCCGGACCCAGTCGGTTTTCGCTGTTCACCGTCAGCGGGCGTCTGTTGATCTGAAAGGGGATTATTGAAAACTGGCTGTAACACCGCTCTTGGGGATTGCAATGACTACCAAAAACAGAGTAAGGTACACATATACAGTTACATTGAACGGCAAAATATCCAGATCACTCAGCACCAAAACTAATGTGCCGAAAGACCCTACGTTGAGTTGTTTATCTTCCTCAGCCTACATGACCGACACCTCAAATGTAAGTAACTTCCCCATCGTGATGTCTGTTGGCGATACGAAGCTTTGGCGCGTTTGACGCAACTCTGAAAACGCAGACGACTTCCAAAGTGACATGGGTGCTATGCATCGGTACTCCGTGGAAAATCAACTGTTCTTCAGCCCGTCCAGTTCAAAGGCAGCACATTGTCGTCACAGCATCAGAAATTACCGCATCTACGGCTCTGTTTAACTACTGTCTATCATGGGCGCGACCTAGATACTGCTGTTACCTGAAGGCTATCTGCCAATCCTAGCATTATGCTTCCGGCGAGCCGAGCCAGCAGCAGGTTACCAACGATTGCCAAGGTTTTCGATGGTTTGTCAGTCGATACCCTCATGTATCTTGGGCACAGTGATAAGGCCACCGCCGAAAGTCAACATTCAGGCGTGCCGGCCATAATGGAAGGCAGACGTAACCGCCCTACAATCTGTCAAGTGGATGGCCACTAAGGAATTCGAGTTTCTATTTTCATGGCAGTATGAGGGCCATCATTCAATACTGGAATTATTTCTTTCGGCCTACGGATGTTCGAGAGGCAAACATACACTAACGCACAGTCCCACACTGTTTGATTCACTCCAAAGGTAAAGTCTTCACATTGGACGATAAGGTGAGTTCCAGGCGCAACTGGTGCAATGTGTGTATACAACGTGCTTGCCTAATAGGTAGACGACATCATTGTCGTCTGTGTCTGTTAGATATGGGGCGCTCTTCCGGTGACTATCTTTCAGACACTATCAGTCGGTAGATTCAGAAAGCAGGTGGACTGAATTATTTTGAGATGCCCACAGTCAATCAAACACATAGTCTAGCGTACCTTCACTGTTGTTGCTCCTTCTCCTGTCTTTCCCCTCATTTCATCTCACCTCTTCTATTATTTCATTACTGGTCAGCAAAACGGTGCAACCTATCTAGCCGCTCGACCACTGCCATTCACTTCAACACCCAACACACTTCACACACCTTCACCATTTCGGTAGTCAACGTAATCGGAGCAGACGGGCAAAAATTTAATGGTCAAACTGAGGTCAAATCTGCTGTAAAATCATGTATTCCATGCAACTGGTTCACATCGAAACACCATGATGAGAGTTTATTATAAAAGTACCACTGCCATCTCCGCGATAGACCAGTGGATGCAGTGTAGTCGGTTAAAATGATCTAACTGGAATATCGACTGAAATCTTCGTGCTGTCATTGTGGTTCTGTTGTTGGTAGTCTTCGGCTCTTTGGATATTAAATTTTCATTCAGTTTCCTTCACCGTTTAACGAATTCATTCTGTTCGTTATTTGGTCATATGTGTCCTCATTCACTCTATTTCTTCACCTCGCACATTGTCTTCGTTATTAATCGCCTTTTCTTACGTCAATATTCACTATTTTTATTCACCACCTATAACACAATGACACACATGAGAACATGCGGCTTTGGTGGTTAGAAAGTATTCAGCGTTTATGATCCATTCGGCTGCCGCGTAAATATTCGTTAAAAGTAGATTAGCTTCAAGGAGAGCTGATAAACACTGCTCACTTCTCTAAAAATAGCATTCATCTGCCTTGTATTTCCCTCTCGAAAAAGTTGCATTCCGTGCGGAGCCGTGCCGTTCCCACTGCTGACCACCAAGAGTGAGCGGGAACAGGGGACGTTCAGGTAAAGCTTCTGGACGTCTGAGAATGCCAGTTTGCTGCAAATGGCCGATGTAGTGGTAGCTTTGGTTGAAACACCATAGGCTTTATGTGGCCTGTGGTCAGACTTGAGCTCAACCTGTGAGTATACCGTGCTTGACCTTTCAGATGTGACGGTTGCGTATGAGTCAGTGGCTTTGTCCACTGTACCAATTGTGGAGGCCAAAAAAAACTGGAGAACGGGGTACTTTGAGAGAGAGTTCTTGTGTGGTGAGGACGGCCGCCGACCGCAACTTCTCCGAGGAAGCAAGCCAGAGCGGTTTTTGGTGTCTCTTGCCCTATAGACCCAGCAAAATTGTTTTTCACTAGATCGTTTCCGCCAACAGACATTGCTCCAAGGTTACCAAAAAGTCACCAGGACTTCTTGTGGCATCACCTACGTGGATTAGCACGGGGGAAGTGCTGCACAAAACGGTTTAACTGAGGAAAACTCGTGCTAACTTAAAGAGAGTCTTGCTGACCTTTCATTGCGAGAGCAACACAGGCACACCCAGCCTGCTAAGGGAAGGTTCTTCATCAGACTTCGGTCTGAGGCAGAAGACTTCGGTACAACCCACAAGAGGCGATCAGTGTCCCCAAAGGGGTCAAAACACACGCCCATACCCAAATCAGAGACGGCTGCCTGCATCTCTTCAGGTAGGTAGCCGCCTGGAGGCAGAATAGGTCTGAATGATTAGATCCTGAAAATGAGACAGACTGTCACTCTTCATTCCTACTTATAATCGCTTCATTTCAGAATCACTCCTTTAAAAAATACTTCACTCCAAAGCCACACAAATCAGTGACTTTGCTGAGGTCAACTCCTGCATCCAGAAAGACTTGCACTTGGCTCATTCCGGCAGCACTTTTATCCAATGAATCGGGGTCACTTGTCATCAGACTGTTTCCAGTCTGAACTCCGACATACATTTTCGTGGGCACAAAGCTGCAACCCACCATCCAATAATTCAAAATGCGGAAGCGGTAAGGAAGCCACCTACCTTGGATCGGCAGAAGCGAATGAAGCGACCCCTGGGACTTTTCACATACATTCAGGCTGTGAGGGGACAGCCGCTACACTCGAACGTGGCTCACGTAAAGCTGTTGCCCTCTGTACGATCCTCTTTTTTGCTATGACTGCTTTCTCAAGTTTTCCATCGTGCTCTTCCGCCTCTCTTTGTACCCAGCAAAACTGAGAAGCAGCCTCAGGGTATGTTTAAACTGGCTGTCCCAGCCTCTTGGGCAAACTACCGGAAACCACTACTGGTCCACGTTACTAGCCTTCTTGTTTCTGCTTTCACAAAGGCCATGATTCCAGCATATATTGCTTACGGTGAACTGTGTGGTTGGGTACTTACTGTACCATATAGACTCCTTCCATGGGCCAATGGGAGGCTGTGTTGTCTTCGTAGGCCGAGGTGTCAATGCCAGCTGCCATAGAGGAATTTACCACCCTAGAGAAATGGGACGCACTCTGGTTCAAAATCTACCTCTGTAGCTGTGACACGCTCCTTGAGTCTATAATGCACCGTTCGCTTTTTGCAACGCATCCAACAGTGGTGCCATTTCTGCAGCCCTACACCGTCTTTCGTGTGAAGAGCTCACCTTCCAGCTTACTATGCATGACTTTAACACATCCAAATTCGTCTGTGTAATGGTTTCCCCTAAGGATTCTGACAGTAGACTTTCGGATTACTTGAAGGTGTCGGTCGATGAGAAGGCCTGAACGAAGAAATCGCGCTACGTACAAACCACCGTCTCGGATAGACAACCTCCTTGCTTGATCTAGTCGCGATGAAGGAAGCTCAGCTGGTAGATTAAGTGGTCCTTAAATCACCACTGGGCATAGTGACTGGTTGCTACTAGCATTCGTTACTGGTTCCAACATCATGTAACAAAGACTTCATCATGGAATTTCCAGATGACAGACTTGAACGCGCTAGGGACGTCCCTAAGTACATTCGGCCTCGTGTCTGACTCAGCCAACTCAAAATACCTTTCTTCAAAGCTGTCATTTACGAAGCCGATGACATAACTGTTCCTCGCAAACTAAGAAAGTTCTCTCCTGTACCGCTTCCACAGAGCAGGCGCCGCCTTCTTGACGTACGTTCCGTCCATTATCTACGCAGAAGCCTGGTGGGCCAAGCCGAACGATCGAGAAAACCTTTTTCTCTGTACAAAACAAGTGCAGGCCGGAAATGCGTCAACGCACTGAATAGGAACAATCGAAAGTCTTAGTGGCAGCCTGCTCGTTGTTTCCACCGATACCCGAGCAGAGCTCGAAGTTATTTCAATGCAACCAACCGAACAAGTTCAGTCAGTGCACTAGTAGTAGTAACCAAACCATCCTGGAACTTTTACTACATACTTCGCTATTATCAGCTGTGTATAGCTATCAACCACTACGCAATAGCTGTGCAAGTTAAAACAGTTTGGAGAATATAGATAGCTTAACCTGTTTGCCTCATATGATTACATAAAAATACGTGCCTCTTCCTATCCTAAAACACCATCTGATAATCTTTCTGTGTTGCTAAACATCTTTTCATTCTACATCACGGCCGTACATACTAAATCGACATCGGAATTCGGCTGTAGTCATATAATACGAAAAGCTGTGAATCGATCACTTTCCGCGTTATGCGACAACAACTATTTGTTAGAGGTATATACTTCATTAACTAACGCAAAATTATAAATTCTATATGAAGGATTTAGTCAGAAAATGATAGATTCCGTTGTTCATCAGTTTTCTCATGATCATTCCACGTTATTCTGCTTATCACGTAATTTTGTTCTCCACTCTTGATTCTACGATAAATTCTAACGCGAGACAACATTCCATGACGTCCGGAAAATCAAAATCCCGTAGTGTTTGGACAATTCGTGAAATTCCGTCGATTTGAGGAAAGAACGGAGTCCAGCCCAGAAAATCGTCCATTCCTCCGAAAAAATTGGGACCCACCTATCCTCCTTCATCTTCCCAAAATATTCTACATATTTTTCCGAGGCCATCTACATCAGCTGATGCCGGAATTCTTCGACTGTTCATTTTCTCCATCCTGAGAAATCTTTTCTTTGGCATGACCTTGAACATGAGACTAACGTTAACCTTGTGAAGCAACAATCGATGTAACAACTTAACATTTTTTATCGAATATTGCAAATCTTGAGAACTATTGTTTCAGAAGCAAGTGAGCCAACTGTCACTTCATGAACTAGAGTTTTCCTTCATTATTTTGTTCGTTTTATTGCTTTTTCTCCATGACTGTTGTTTTGTGCAATTTACAATTAAGTGTACGGTATGTGGTTCACGTTAAATTGTGTGTCTTGATCACGCCTATTCGAGCATGTTTCTCTCAGGTGCGTTGAGAAATATACCATTATTATTATTACTACACATTACAGGCCGAAACTCGAGGTGACATCATAACTTTTGGCAGACACTTAGTGCCGACCTCGGTCTTCGACAACGTTTTGAGTGGATATTCCTCCCTGCCCAAGTTCATAAGCCACTCGTCGGTGCCGATTTCTCATCACATTTCAACCCTTCCGCTCATGTCATAAGGTGCGAGCTAACTGACAACATTACTTTATGCACAGTGAATGGCGTTCATCAACGCGTAAATCGGTATCCGGCAGGCTCTCCCATCAAAATGTACGTTCGCGGCGCTGCCGAAAGATTCTCCAATATTAACTCGGCTATACTCACATACCGAGACGGTAATCCACGCCGTAAAGCATCGCACTACGACACGCAGTTCACCGGTCTTCGCTCATCCACGCTGCTTGCGTCCAGGCTGAATTGGAATAGCCACGGCTGAACTCCAACACGTACGTCAATTAAGTATGATTCAGCTGCCATACAGCCTTCGAGCGACATCACCGCAGACGGCACCAATAAAGTCTCCAAGCTTTTAGAGACTTGTCGATAATCGCTACGCTCCCAATAACTGCACAATCCTGTACAGGTGCCCTGCCTCGCACCTGTACAATTGTTCCCTGAGGGTGGTCGGTGCTACTGTTTTCTCAGTTAAGCCTAGCACGCGGCTATCATCACATTCCGACTGCTGGAGTGGACATTCAGAAGACAGCCATTACAACACTCTTTGGACTTTTCGAGTTCACAACTATGCACTTCGGGGTACGTAATGCGGCTCAAGCACTTCAGCGACTCGTGGAAAAACTACTTTGCGTAGCCTTCATCGATGGCTTTTTGATTGCTAGCCGCTGGAACAGAGCACCTGTTTCACCTTCATGTCGTTTTCGATCGTTTCCAGTAATATGACATTGAAACAAACACCGATAGGTGTGCCTAGGGGTTAGTTCGTTAGATTTCCTGTGGTATCTCACCAATAAAACAGGCAACACACCTCGGCCAGATGAAGTTGAGACTATCTCGTCTTTCTCTATTCCTGTTTGTCCGAATCCGAAAATTTCTGAACATTTTGAAGCAGTATCGGCATTTCATCACTCACTGCACGTGTATTTTAAAACATCTGATCGGCCTATTTGACTCAAATCACAAGTCCACTGAACTCCCACTTGAAGCTGATGTAGCCTCAATGCCACAGGAAACCTTGTATCACGCCAGTGAAATATGTACCATCGATAGCGATCCAAACGTTCGTCTCCTTCTCACCACAGACGCTTAAAACAATATTGTTGGTTCGGTCTTAGAACAATCCGTAAATTAATATCAGTAACCCCTGGTCTTTTCCTCCTAAATATTACGGCTATCACAAACAAACTGAAGCACCTTTTGACGTGAACTGCTGGTAATTTATTTGGCAGCCGGTTACTTTTGACATTTTATGGAAGGCCAACTACTTGCTGAGCAAACCGATCACAGTAACTTGGCATTTGCTTTCCAAGCCAAACCTGATCAGCACTCTCCGCGTAAAAATCAAACATCTGCACTACATCCTACAACTCACCAGGGATATCCGGCATGAACATGATGACTGTTGATTTTGTCAAGGTTTGTTGCGTTATTTTGATATTGCTGAGGTTTGATTGATGTTGAAAGGTGGCCCTACGCTTTACTCTCTTCCCCAAATGAGATACATTATTCCTCCTTGTTCTTACACAACCTGCTTCCACCGTTTCCCTTACCCCTATTTACTCCGAGCCATGTAAACTTCCAAATACCGAAATTAGACATTTTTCTTCCATATTTTCCCTTGAGTAACTTATGGTTCTCGTTGTTTCTCGATGCATGAACAGTCGTTTTGCTCTGACCAAACCAATGACCATTTGTTTGAGTGAGCTCAACCCGTTTTATCGTCCACCATTGTTGATCGGTGCCTGGTTGTTAATTTGTTGCTCAGGCACTTTCTTTGATTTCTGAGGATTTTCACATTCGAGGTGAGAGACAATTTTCTTGTACATTGATTCAATTAGTACCGTATTAAATCCAGTTATTACGAGCGCCTTCTCGTTAACCGTTTCGAGGATAGATTCTCTGTCATTGAATATTGAGAGGCATTTACTGGATCAACAGATTACGCGTAACTCGGTGTGAACTTGGATCGTTAGCGAACGATTCAATAATGACGTCACTATCGTTGTTGATGCACTGTCACGCCCTTACTTCAGTGTATTTCACCCACCACCTTCCTTTAGTTGAGTCATAATGACCAGTGCTCAGAAGCACAGTAAGGAAATAAAGGAGGTTTCTACCTGCAATTCCTAGGGACCTTCTACCGTCCCTCTGACGACACAAGCTGGTGACGTCGTGTGCGATATTTCAATGGGTGTAATTAGTCATTTCGTACCATTATCTTACCGACGTACTGTTCTTAATCCTTTCCATTGTTTATCCCGACCTGGAAAACGCGGTACGCTGGAGCTGATTGCACAAAGTTTTCTTCGTGCTTCAAGGACGAAGATATTCGTATCTGGTCACAGCAATGTACAATGAAAAGTAAAGTGCACATTCTTAGGATTATCACGACTACCATATCCCCCCAACTCAGCGCTAGGTCTTCATATATGCGTGTCGATATTTTTCGCCCACCACTACCATCCAGCGGTTCTACATTTATACGGACTGCAAGTGACTCTTTTGCTCGTTGGCCTTAGCTGTAACCATTAAAGATGCTTCAGCGGAGACAGTTTTTGAAAGGCCGCTGAAGCATCCGATCGCTATGTTTGGTGTACCCTTCACCAATCACTATGGACCAAGGCAACTTTGCGCGGTTACTGGGTTGACCACGCGTTGAAACTACGGAACACCATCTCTGCACTAATGATTTAGTCAAGCGTTTTCCCCGGCAGCTAAAAGCCTTGATAACCACTTGATAAACGCAACGAAACGGAGTGAGTACCAGCCACTCATTCCCCTTGGATTTCAGCGATTTGTACACGGGTTCGAGGCTGGGGGCCCAATCTACCCGGATCCAGTCAGTTTGTTCGTTTCGATGTCCGGCGGTTTTCTGTTGACCTGAAAGGCAGTCATTGAAAACGGGGTGTAGCACCGCTCTTGGGGGTTACAGAAAGTACCAAGAACAGAGTAAAATAATAATCTAGCAAAACAGGATAAATTATTAATTTAACGGTTTATTAAGTAGGTGGGAATCCAATAACACTTTGAGACGGTCTTTAGAAGAGCAGCTAACAATCTCTAGTGGTAGGTCGTTCCAGTAGTTGATAACCCTATAAGAGAAGAACTGTTGTCTTAGGAAGGTCCGAGGTCGAAGCTTATAGAGCTTCTTGTCGTGGCCTCTTCGACTGTTATCACTTACTAGGGTAAAGAATTGTTGCACAAGTCCTGTGCTAAAGAGAAAATGTGTAAGAATTAAGTCGCCGCGGAGTCTACGAAACTCAAGTGGATAAAGATCGAGAATTTCAAGGCGAGACTCGTAGGATAGATGCCGCAAGCCAGTGATCATTTTGGAATCTGGCCTACCGCCAGAGAACAATGGCCGTACTACTTCTAAATTGGTTTACGGTGGCACTCTGCACGTCCAGGGATATTGATTCACCTCGCGACACATTCAGACCCGTGTACGGTTTATATTTCACATTTATACCAGATGTCTGGTCTCCATTTAGAACCAACCGTCAACATTTGTGCCGAGTACAAAACCGCACTGATTTGCTCACACGCGAATTTGTGTCCACATGTCATGCCGCCATCAGGAAACCACTACAATCGGCGCGTCCCGGTCCCGTCATAGTGACTGAACGCGACGAACACTCATTCAGTAGGCGATTCTGCATCCTCTGATCAACCGAAACCAGCCTACAAATAGCAGGAAGTTGACACACCTGAGCTGGTAATAATTCAAACCAGCCTCTTTCCATCTTTGTTGATATCACATCCACCTACAGCTCAGCCTCATCGTGCTTTTGAACAACCTACCACAGGTAGGGGACGGTCTGTATACTGGGCGAAACATGTGACAGAATACGCTACGTGATATGGTTATCTAGCATTCTGATAAACAGATTGAGGATAACACAATGTTATGAGCGAGTTGCGGTACTGTAAGTTTCAGCCACCTCGAGTGGCCTTCCTCAGAAGTGTTTTAGTAGAAATCACAGGATAAAAACCCAACACCTAAAGTGTTTGACTATTTAGCGTTTGCTTTCGTTTCTCTTTATTGCGGCTCTCTCTCATCATTCCTTTAGCCTGCAAACGCTCTGGTGGGGAGCCCTTCAGTGTCTACAGTTCACAGCCACACTATGCAACTCATCTTGTACGTTTTGGGTATGGCGCATTGCCGACTTCATCTGTACACGTCTTTCAGAGTATTACCGTCAACTTTTAATTTGAATGGCAACGGAAAAAACGGAAGATTTTGCGCGACCCCTATGTTTTCATCTTTCATGTCGAATTTATGGTTGGTGATGTAATTGCACGGTGAAACATCTCGGCTCCGCGTATTTGCTCCGCGTTTACCGTCTCACACCGTGTGTGGAACTATCTAACCGACATGGTATGAACCTGCCCTCTGGTGGTGTTCTCCTCGTGTGTGGTGGCTCAATCAATTCAACGAATCTCGACTTATCGGTGGGTTGTTCCACCTCTACCGACACAACATCCACTTTCATTGTATTTTGCACCTATCTGCTACCGTTACAATTCACTTGTGATTTTACCACATTTTAGACATTTTCATCATTCGATTGATTAGGTCGACATTTCTCCCTGTGACCTCTAAGAGCGGAGCTACACACTGATTTCAGTGACTATCGTTCACCTAAACGAAAAGCCGCTGGATACGGATAAAGACAAAATGATTGACCTAGAAACGGTAAAAATTCGTCCAAATCGCTTCTTTCTACGTCAAGCTTAAACTCAAAGTCACAGGAGGCGATTTGTATTTCGGGAGTGTAACTTGAAGTTGAAATCAGAAAGCGTACAAGTAATGAATTTAAGTTGTATAACGGAGCACACTGATGTGTTGTCGGTGCCGTTTTAGTTTACGTTCGTGTGAGACAAGTGCATGGTTTGCTGGGCCTTTGCCTCATGCTTGCCTCTGTTGCTTTTGTTGACGTAACTGTCACTAGATCTTATTCGGAAAAACGCGGTCTGTCAGTGTCTCGACGTTACTTCAAAATTGGTGTAGGAGTTTAACAGACATCAGAATACAAATGGCCGGCCTGGTTGCTCAGTTCTTGATGGTCGCTGTGATTAAACAAATTTTCACCAAGTAAAACGGAGACGATTGTGAACATATTGGCTAGAAAGTTCGAAAAAACGTAGTGGTCGTGATTGCTGCGATACACATCGAACCTAATTGGTTCTGCTGAAACATTTCACGCACATTGCCTAGAAGGGCTTCCCAGTGGTCCACAACTATCGACGAGGAAATACTCAGTGTTTCAGTGAGAGGTAAAAGCAATTTTGCATATTACTAGGCGAACTTGAGCAAAGCGGTGTAAAGGGGATGCAATGGCACAAAAAATGAAACAAATGTCGAAGCAATGCCTTTTAACTAGAACGTTTTTATCGCTTGTGGGTCAGGCGTAGATCGGTTGCTTTAAATAAGTGTGACTTTAAGGAGGGTTTGACCATCCAGATAGCACGATCTTCTTTTGAGTGTCTTTCAGCCGTTTGACGAATGGGTTTTGAGTGTCTTGACTGCACCCTCCGGAACCATTTGAAAAAGCAGTCATACGAGAAGAATTTTCATGGGTCTTCCTTCGTTAGAAACACTTGTCGGCTTAATTTCTAAGTGACCCTGATTGAAATGCACGCCTTGGTTCCAAGCTAGATCCAAACAAAATCACGTCTTCTCGCAATGGTATCAGTGCATATGTATTGTTTCAACACAAACGGTTTTGACCGACTACCACGTAACGGGGAAACATGAAGTGAATATCATTGAGGGTGATTCATCCGTCAGGTTGGGTCACTTCACTCTTCGCGTTCTGTGTACATCGATGGATATTTCAACACTCGCCTGACTATTAGAATTCAACTGAAGTAGGAATATCTGAGTTGACATTGGAAATACGCCAATGTGCACGTTCAGTGGAATCAAACAGAAAAATGCACTGACCGGTTAAATTAAACTTTTGTTAGTCTATACCAACCTAGTTGCCATAGAAATGCAAAGTGAACTCACACAGCTTTCCGAATCAAACTCAAAGTGAAACATCTGAGTTAATGTAATAACTGTAACAGTGGACTAATCCAACAACCTTACAGATCAAGCTGAATCAAATCAACCAGTCATTACACTATGGTCTGAGCAGTCCGTTTGTAAGCAGGTTAATACCAGACAACAAAGAGAATTTATGGGTCCCGTGCTACCGTCACGTTGAACATCTTCAGAGCAAGCTGTGTGAGCGGTAGCAAAATTACCCATAATCATTTACTCCGCCCGAACAATTTTCAAATAGAACAAAAACACATAGTTCGTAATTTTTCACACAACATACATATATATCCTGCATTGCAAGTGGTCGGATATTTTGTAACCGCGCCAACAAAATAACGGTCCTCTGCCGTGGGTAGACAAGAACAAGCCGACGGCAATCGTGTTTTCATTACACACTCTGACTCCTCAGCACTCTTCTCGTTCGTTAAGTCACAAACAGTTAAGCCGAAATGCATAATTGGTGAAATTATTGAGTGTCCTACGCAAGACACTGAAAAAACGGTGCAACAATTTAGTGTGTTACTAGGACGTGTTCAGTGTACACAACCTGTATGTTCAAGGAAAATAAAGTATCTTCCTATTCACCACGAAAGCTCAATCCAGCCGGTAGACCGAGAGTAACTATGTAACCGTTGAGGCCTATTTTAAGCTGCCAAAGTTATTCTAATTTTGAGGCGTGTTTCATTTTGGTAAACCGCTGATATCTGTTGATAAAAAAATTTTGTTTTCTCAATCCAAGGTCCTGAACGAATAATGCCCGCAAGTACAATCGCATAACAATCAGCCAAATATTCGACGCAAACGTGAAACTATCGTAAATCCCCAGACTAGTGTATGAACATGACAGACTTTAACGTGAAGAAGATGAAGTATTCTGTCTCAAAATTTTAGCCGAATTAAGCTGTAGTGGACAGGTAGTTGAGCGTTCGCCCACGGCTACTAACAATTTAAAATGCCTTCTCTGTAAGTAAGTCAAAATTCAGTTTTAACAGCCACCTAACCAAATACACGCGTTTTTGGAGCGAACCCACCCGCACCTCACTGGCCGGCCGTGTTCTTTGCCATGTGTAAAGAGAAACCAGCATAAAATCCAGCCTCGGAAGTATCACGAAATTTTTCATGACCCACTTGCGCCCGTTCGACCATTCTGACAAATAACATGTGTAAAACGCTCGATTAGCTTTACTTGCGCTCGTTGTGCAAAGCAGATATGCGTATATTTGTTGCCTCCTTGCTTACGGTACGCATGACACCTGTCGCATTAATTGCTGATAGCACTTCATGGGGGTTCCTTCGTGTTAGCTTACAAGCGTTACACAGCAAACGCACTTGATATTACAGGCTTCAGTATGCGTCGAATTTTCTCAATGTCAGCGGAGGTGACAAACGTCCCACAAACATCTACTACGCACTGCTTAATAATACCAGTTGGCGTGCTGTATTTGAAAAGGTTACCGGAGCATTCACTCCGCTGACGGTGAGTCCGCAATTTGTAAGATGGGACTCATATACCAGACGAATAAGTGTTTGTGCTTTAACAAGGAAGAGTTCAAAACCAAACAAACGTTTATTCGGACCACACAAATTCGTGCTTTGCGGAAAGCAGTCCGAGAACTGAGTTGTCAAATGTGACGGGAATTAACTCACTAGAAACGTTGCACACATATGCATATAATCGTTTTATCTGTATCCGATCTCCATCCACTACATGCCTTACGGACAATAACAACGCTAGTGAGAACAAGTCACTCAGTAGAAGCGCATCGTGTATTGTCGCATTTACATGCAATCCGGTCATTTTGAAGTACATGAATGAGTGAGCCGTTGGTCGCTGAAGCCGCGACTAATCAGAACACTCTTGGAGCCTTGGCAAGAGTATGGGGCACACAGGCGGCCTTGACGCCTATACAACAATACTCTTACGCCTTTACACTTCGTATAGCTCTAGTAAATGTGGAGGGATTTTGGAGACTCATGCCGCCTTCACTTATCGCACTTCGAAGATGTTTTCGGCATACGGCCCGTCCCAAAAACGCAGTTAAAAACGGCATCCCCAATCTCCTTCTGAAGACACCGCTGGAAATGAGGGGAAATGTGGAATTTACAGTTTTCAAACATCGCCTTGAAAATCGCAGTATAATCCGTCCTGATAATAAAAAGTCACCGGTCACTGATGGCATAGATAAGTCGTGCGTCACCGCATATATACATTATTTTGGCATTTGCGCGTTACCATATGACGACTGACAACCAAGCGACCACAACATCGGCCACACTGAAATTCGCAAACACATCCATAGGGCCGTTTTCAATTATCAGCCGGTTAGGACAAACACATGCGAGTCAGTAAAGCATATTTCGGTGAACTCAATTTTTGCACTCACTAGCGAGGTGAGAAAGTGGAACGCCTGGTGAAACAACGTCCCCATTCAAAATAACTGAAGAAACCAGGGGCTACGACTAGCATTCTTGGTGTGTGTAACGTCGTGGTTCAAAGAATGTGGGTGATACGACGGATTCATGAGTTCGGAATATTGCTGGATCAGCCGGGAGAATCTGGACAGTTTGGGCACCGCCATATGGACTCCGATGCAATTCATGGTGGTTAATTTGCCTTTAGTACTCAAGGAAGTCAAGCTGTCCGAAAGCGTGTGGTGCTGAATATCAATCAAGAGACCAAAGTGGGATAGGAAATCGGCACCCAGAATTGCCGTCTGAAAGTATGCTATCAGAAAAATCCAGCGGAACTGACGACGTAGTCCAAGGTCGAGAGTGAGCGAACGTCGGCCATGTCTGTATCGGGGTTCCGTTATCGGCTTGTGAGGAGAAAATGGGCTTACAACGCTGGCGGTCGCCTACGGTGCATGAAATTACGCTTACCTGAGCGCCGGTGGCAACTAGGAATTTGTAGCCTGTGGATCTCTCTGGGATGTAGAAAAGGCGACATTCGAAGGAGACATCAGGCACAGCCCTCGCCATCACTGACCGCTCACTGGGGTTCTCTGTGCGTTCGGTGAAGTAGCAAATGTGCAGGACTGAGTGTACTTCTTTGCTCGGTGGCCAAAAGTATGATAATATCAACAATAGTTATGGTCCATGTGTGCTGGTGCCACTGGACGTCGGGAAGGTGTTGTAGATCTACTGCGTGGTCTGCGCGACCGAGAGCGCAGAGTGTGAACCAATCACTGGACCTGTTTGGTCAAACACGTCACCCGATGTCGCAAATGGTCAGGAGGTTAGATAACAACTGTGTTTACTAACTGGGGGTCACGTTGAACATCCACCATTTTGTCAGCTGCATCTGCAAGCTCATCTATGTGCACAGCACTGCTGAATGTAGCCAGAATCTCACGAGTTGATGATGGTAGATTTTTATTCCATAACTGTCGAAAAATGGTGTCATCAATCTTCCCGCCTCCGAGAAGCTGTTTCATGTCATAGCAGCTGGGATGGTTTGTAGTCACCTAGCTCAATTTCGGAAAACAGTTGGTCCAGCTTCCGCTGTTCAGATACACCTACCCTGCTAGTTAAGGCGTCTTTCAACTTATCGTACGGCTGGTCTTCCGGCATGTTGTCAATGAGATCCGAGACCTCTTCGGCGATTTCACTATGGACGGATTGAATTATGTAGGAATACATCATGGTCTGTGACTTAATGCGCCTCGTTCGAAAGAGAGCTTCAACTTGTCCAAACCACAAACGAGGGTTAATGACTCCAAATTCAGGCAGTTTGATGTGCACTGATGTGGTCAGCTGCTCAGTTGAATCGTCGTAGTCGGACATAGCAGCAGCGGACGCTCTTTAACATGCAAAGGTAATGGGGCAATAAGGAAGTTGAAATGATCGAACTGAACTCCGAAAAAATACACGAAATGTAAAGAAACAACCAGTTTGCCGGATAATGATGGCGGAAAAATGTGAGAAATCGACTTACTCGGGCTTACCAATTTGTAGTGGTCATGAAGAGTCTCAGAATACCCTAAGCGAATGCAGGCGCATTTCACCGAGTTCAGTGACCATAAATGAACGAATGCAACAGGACAGTTACGGGAGTTTTAGCAAGTTATAGGAATGAAGAGCTTGACTCACAGAAGGGGCTCAAGAGGACAACCATCAAAATATTCCAAATTATCAGTATCCGGGAAGTGGGGATATTCCGAGATTACTGTGGGCGGCTGAAATGCAGTCGGTGCTGCGGCGATGTTCGGAGTACAACGGAGCTAAAATGGATGAGATCCGTGTAGTATCGTCAAGCAACTACGCCACAGGTAGAAGAGCAGAAAGACGTGTGTGTACAAAACTTTATTGTAATTGGAAGGTAATTTTTAATCAATTCGAACAACCTGCAGAGATGATGCAAAACGTTGTTGTGCAATGGCAAAGCATCGTTAGTGGAAAAAAAACAAGAAAAAATCTCTACAGTGTCCGTAAGGTTCGATATATATCTTTCTTTAACGATGAGTATTGCGTTTTGGTCAACATTGCGGCATGTGTACTCATATATGTGGTCGTCCTTGTCAGTTAGCATTCGCTTAACCTAACTGACCAATAAAATATCTACCTCGCGAGCCTACTTTCATTGGTTGGTGTGTAGGCCCGTCGTAAAATCGACTGATAATGGAGTTATGCATACATCTGAACAGCGAATAAGAAGCGTACCGATATAGTGTATATCGTTAGGTAGAAAAAATCAGCGTCAATTTTTGTGATGATTATGTGCGTATATGTCTATATGAACCTATCATAACCCCCTCTGCCTGACAAGTGGTCATCGCCTGTAGAGATTTTCTGATTGACTGAAAATATTAGTGGCGCCCATTTAAAAACCGAGTGAAGATGACGCTTCGTGGCGGTTAGAAAGACGGTTAATTTTCCTTGACCTTTCAGTTTACACGCAATGAAATTGCGCAAAACTTTCGTGGAGTCGTCCTTTTCTGAGCTACTAATGTTCGCATGACGCTCCCACCCAGCTAGCACAATTAGGTATAAATTACGCAAAAACCCAATATACTCTACATTGACCAATGCGAGCGTGTGTTAGGGATGAATTACGTTTCTGACACATAGAACCCGAAATTACCCTGAATATGTAGCGCAAACCTTATCCCATTGGTTCACTTTGCCCACTGTAGCACAGCCGCAAAATATCCCTAAGTCAACGTAAAGTATCCCGTATCGCCGTAAAATATCCCCAAAACGACGTAAATGGGTGCAGTTTGCCGTAAGCCATAGGTCTCAACGCATTTGCACAACGCATTACGTATGGAAACGGTCCTAAAGCACAATAAACCAACACCAAATGCAACTTCGTATGTTGCCGGAACAGTGGGATATGGAATACGCCCAAAACAATTGCAGAAATCAGGGAGAACAATACGAAAAGTTTAAGGACAAATGAGGATTACAAAAAGGGTGAGGGATGGATAACTTGCAGGTCTTCCGGTATTCCACCGCTCTATAAAGAGAAGAGAAATAGATGTCAATAAAGCTGCATAAGAAAGGCGATAAACACTGACGATTGCCATCCTCCTGGTCACGAAAAGAGAACTCCGAGAATACCGTTGAAAATGTTCACATTAGGTTCACAATTTAGCTTAAGCACACCTTAAAGTGATGCGTGGTATACATATATATATAATGCGCCAAATGCAGTTGGGTTTCATTTATATACATATGTTTAGAATAACATGTAACATTATACCATTATTCGATCTGTGGAGATCACAGCCATCGTTAAGCTCGGAAGCATTTGTTACACACACGTAAGCACCATCTTGTGTATAAATATATATGGTACATACATGTACATATGGTATATATATACATATATATATCAACGTGGTACCCGGTAACATGTTTGCTCTGACTGCTTTTTTTCTCTTCTTGCTCTTCTTACTCCACCTCTGTCTCGGGCGATGTAAAACCAAATCTTCATCCACGTGCTCACGTCTTCTCTCTTTGTCTCTGAATAGAGAGGCTTCGACATCAGCACTTCTGCGCTCATTTGAGACTTTTATAGCGTTTACACTCACCTTCGATAGAATGTCGCAACGGGGGATCCTTGAAAGCTATCTTCTCTTCTCCACCCACATAAATCATGTGCAACGCAAATTCGGTGCCTATGGCTTCCTTCGTGCGCCAACGAACAAGTTGCCGTGCGGAGGGGGCACACAACCCATGCAAGTACTCCATATAGAACAGTTACTACAGTTCAAATTAACCTACCACAACCTTCCTTTATAGCTAGTTTTTCAAGCCAGACTCCAGTTCCTTGAACCGTGAAACAGTCCGGACGGGAAACAAGTAAGCACGTATGTCACGCTCATCTTGTCCACCGGAGGAACCTGCAATCATTTGACAGCTCTCTTGACGTTCTTTTATGAACGCCAACTCTTTCACAACAGGATTTAAGGTCACCATCATGTTGGTCTGTTGCCTCAACGGCGTGTTCAAAAATTCCTTTGGAACAGGGACAGTTGTTGTACCCACGGACGAGCTGGAGGCAGACAGTGGAGAGACAACCCATAGGAATGGCGTTGATAAAGACAGTGAGGGAGCGGACAACTGGGTGGGAGATATTGGGGTTGAAAACTGTCCATTCTGTGTGGATGTCGCAGATGGAGATATTTCAGTACAACGCACGATGGGGGAAATCGTCCTGGGGGTGAAAACGTAAGGGACAACCGGTGTCGGTGGGGAAGACAGTGGTGTGACGTGTTTGAAGGACGTCATATGAGAGGACGTTGAAATCAACGCTCCGGAGTCGCGAACAGTCAGGATGGGCTGAGGGAGTCGGCTTGAATCAACTGGACTGGACACAGCAAACGTAGCACACTGTGGTTGTCCTACGTTGCCGCTGTGCAAGGGGGCTTCGGACCCGTCAGATGATGACAAAGACAACAGTCTTTGGGGGGCTTGTTATTCTCACGGTTTAAAGCATAGATACCAGAATAACCTGATGAGCTTGATACGCCTTCCCATCTTAACAGTAACATCTGAATAGTCCAAGTTTGATGTACTGTCTGCCTACCTCGCGTAACGCCTAGCTTTCAAATAATCGTCTGAAAATGATAAATTATAAATAGCACAAAACCACTTGTTTGAAAGACAACAGTCACAGAAAACTGCGAGGAGTCAGGAAGTGGTGCCAGGTGAAGTCGGACATGTTCACTGAATGAGGGACCGGACAAACTCGGCCAAGTCGCAATACCATCGTGTATCCATGATGAACTGAGGACAGCACAAGTTTTCTCACATTGGTCATCAAAAACTACGACGGAGTACATCTGAAACGGAAACGTTTCATTTATTAACTATTGCGATTTACAGTGAGAGAAATATACAGTGAACAGTCATGTACGGGAATGCAAAATAGGCATACAAACAAAGTGTGCATCCGGCAGAAAGAGCAAACACTTGGCCATTATTCGTGATGCGGGCGCCGTCAAAATATCTTTGCTGAGTCCAGTCGTTATATACATAAACAAATGCTGCGACGGCAGACTGTGAGTGAACAAATGTCTGTCAGGTTTCCGAAAGGCGATATATTGGACTGTACAATCGGGAGTATCAGGGTGAAGTATATTTACAATGCGGCAAGGGTGGTGGTCAAGGAGCACAACGTTATTGGGAGCAACAGTTGTAAACAAAACGCTATCCTCCAAAAAATGTGAGCAGTGACAAAATGCCGGGATGTTCACAGGCATACCAATATCTGACTGCAAGGTAACACCACCGCTCACATCAGGTGCGGCCATACGTTTAGACCAGCGCCCGTAAATCTGATTTACAGGTTTAGTGGGGCCAAGAACTGTAGATTTCAGTTTGTACATGAATGAATAAAATGCGAACGCTGAAAACTGGTCCAGGGTTCAAAACATCGTCAGCAAGATGAACCAGCGAATGCACATTATAC